>RJWT010007219.1:0-28892 GCA_004365215.1 Cuniculus paca | reverse complement strand
GTTGATTTTGAAGGATAGTTTTGCAGGGTACATCAGTCTGGGTTGGAAGTTGTTTTCCTTTAGGACTTGAAATACTTCACTCCATGCTCTTCTTGACTTCATTGTTTGTGTTGAGAAGTCTGCTGTGATTCTGATGGACTTTCCTTTATAGGTGATTTGCTTCTTTTCTCTAACACTTTTTAATATTCTGTTCTTATGCTGCATTTCTAGGATGCTGATTATTATATGTCTGGGTGTTGATTTATTTTGGTTATGGGTAATTGGAGTTCTATATGCTTCACTTATCTGTATGTCAGTTTCCTTTCCCATGTTTGGGATATTTTCAGCTATTACTTCTTTAAATAGTGTTTTTATACCATTTGTGTTTTCTCCTTCTTTTCAATTTATACCTATTAGTCTTATATTGTTTTTCTTTGCATCATCTTGCAACTGCTGAATTGTTATTTGCTGATTCCTTGGACTGGAGGTGTGAGACTGCATTTTGCTCTTTCATTTTGTCATTTTCCTGTATTCCTCTGTGGCAGGTGAATCCAACATGCAGGGTTAAGATGCTCCAAGGGTAGGTGAAGTTCACAGTGCATGCCTTCAGCTCCAGCCAAGACTACCACTGTGGATGATCTGTTGCTGGGTAGTGGCTGGGCAGAACCCACGCAAGACCTCAGGGACACTCCAAATGTCCCAAGCTGATGGTGGAATTGACGCAGTTCCCTACCAGGCTGCTCACAAGATCCCAAGTTGCATGGCTATGTGGAATTTGCTGTGTGTGCCTTCATCTTTTGCCAGGCCCAGACCTGCAGCTGCTATGCTGCTCTGGGGTGGCTGCACGGAGCCCAGGCAGGACCCCAGGGACGTTCCAAACATCCCAGGCTGATGGTTTACCTAAGCACTTTATTGTTCTAATACCTCTTATCTTTCATCTTCCCACCCTAGAGAATGTTGAGATTAGAATCTAAATGCTAGTACACTTCATAGTTTTCATGTTTTATACTCTAAAAATATTTACTATATTAAGAGAAAAGCTTATAAATATGTTTAAATCTCTTTCATTCAAAACTATTCATTCTGTGTCAGTGAATTTGAATTAAGCAGCATGCTATGGAAACTTCAGTGGGAATACATTTTCCTTGAGAATTTAGTAAGTTTTCAGTTACTTTTTTCTTGATTAATTTTGTGTGCTAATAAATACATCCCAAAATTTTGTCTTGGAAAATGCTCAAATTTTAATGTGCTTATGAATTACTTGTGAATCTTGCTGAAATGCAGATTCTGATTAAATAGACCTGGAAGAGCCTGAAAGTCAGTAATTTTAATAAAATCTCAGGTGATGCAAAGACTACAGGGATGGCCCAGAGTCCACAATTCCTCTTACCCTTAACAAATTCTTGGCATAGCCTGTGTTCGGCTCAACCTCCCAATTTTCAGATTTAATGACCTTTATCTCAGGGCTTTAAAAAGTAAAGTTCGGTAGAAGGTATTATTCATAATCCTATGTTTTTCCTAGCTTGATTTCTTAATGTTTTGCAAATATATTTAATAAAACCACTAATTTATTAGTCATGCTGTAATCATCTTTCTCTTCCCTGCTTCTGCAAGGATCCTAAAATTCTAGACTGGGAAAGTGAGATTTTTACCTTTGCCCCTTATTGTACTTCTTTCTCCAGACAGATTCACATTTTAGAATCTGTTGACTTGAAATAAGTATCTAGGCTCTAAAGCAATTCCAAGAATGGTTAACTCAGTATCCACAAGATTTCCAAGGAGCTAGGTTTGTTTGCATTCCTGAAGGAATTGCAGAGATTAGTGCTACTACCAAGGACTTGAACAATGCAGGGGTGTTGGTCTCCACCACATCTCTATTTAATTCTCCCATCTGGCCTGTGAAGAATACAGATGGTTCTTGGAGAATGATGGTAGATTACCATAAACTGAATGAAGTCATGAGTCAGATTCCAGCTGCTGTACCAGATGTGGTTTCCTTGTTTGAGCAGATTAGCATGCCCTGGTGCTTGGTATGCAGCTATTGATTTGGCAAGTGCCTTCTCCATACCTATGTGTAAAGTCCATCAGAAGTGATTTGCTTTCAGCTGTCAAAGCCAGGAATACACATTCAGTGTCCTGCCTCAGGGTTATATTGACTCTTCAGCCCTGTGCCACAACTTAGTTCTCTTCCACAAGGTGTAACGCAGGTCCTTTACATTGATGATCTTATGCTGATTGGGCCAAGTGAGCAGGAGGGACCAACCACTCTGGATTTTTTAGTAAAACTCTGAGAACCAGAGGATGGGAAATAAATCCAACTAAAATTCCAAGTCTTTGTGCCTTCGTGAAATTTTTAGGAATCTAGTGGTATATTCCCTCTAATATAATATTCCTTCTAATGCAGAGATAATAATTCTAATATTCCTTCTAATATTCCTTCTAATGCAGAGATATTCCTTCTAATATAAAAGATAAGCTATTGCATTTGGCTCCCCTTACAACCAAAAATGAAACACAATGCCTAGTGGGGCTATTTGAACATTGGAGGCAACACATTCCTCACTTAGGTGTTTTACTCTGGCCTATTTACAAGCAACTTGGAAAACTGCTAGTTTTGAGTGGGACCCAAAACAAGAAAAGACTCTGCAACAGGTCCAGGCTACAGAGCAGGGTGCTCTGCCCCTGGGACCATATGATCCAGCAGATCCAGCAGATCCAAGGTACTTAGAGTGTCAGTGGTAGGTAGGAATGCTGTTTGGAGTCTCTGGCAGACCCCAAAAGGTGACTTGCAGTGGAGACCTTTAAGATTTCAGAGCAAGCATCATCATTGGATGAAAACTAATTTCCATTTGAAAAACAGCTCTTGGTCTGCTACTGGGCCTTAATGGAAACTAAACACTTGACCATGGCATACCAGGTTACATGCCACCTGAGTTGCCTATAATGAGCTGGCCATTATCTGATTCACTAAGTCATAAGGTTGGATATGCACAGCAACAGTCTAATATTAAGTGGAGGTGATGTATATGTGTTCAAGCCAGAGCAGGTCCACAGAGTATAAGAAAGTTACATGAATAAGCTTCCCAGATGCCTATGGCTCCTACTTCTGCTATATTATCTTCTGTTTCTCAACATACACATATAGGTTTGTGGGGTGTACCATATGATCAGCTGACAGAGGAAGAGAAAATGAGGGCCTAATTTTTTGATGTTTCTGCACGATATGCAGGCCCCACTCACAGGTGGGGAGTTGTAGCATTACAGCCCCTTCCCAGGACATCCCTGAAATACAGTAGTGAGGGGACATCTTCACAGTGGGCAGAACTTCAGGCAGTGCCTGGAAGGAGAAATAGCCAAATGTGAGACTGTATACTGATTCTTGGGCTGTAGCCAATGGTCTGGCTGGATGGCCAGGAAATTGGAAGGAACCTGACTAGAAATTGATGACAAATATTTGAGGAAGAGTTATGTGGATAGACCTTTCCACATGGGCCAAGAATGTAATAATATTTGTTTCCCATGTAAATGCTCACAAAAAAGTGACCATAGCAGAAAAGGACTTTAACAATCAAGTAGATAAGATAACCTGTTCTGTAGATAGTGGTCAACCTTTCTTCATTGCCCAATGGGTTCATGAACATAGTGGCCATGGTGGCAAAGATGGAGCTTATGCATGGGCTCAGCAACACGGACTCTTACTCACCAAGGCTGATCTGCTTCAGTCACTGCTGACTGTCCAATATGACTGCATCAGAGACCAATACTAAGACCCTGATATGGTACAATTACCCATTGTCAAAACTAACATCTGTAGAGTGACACAATGCCTTATCCACCATCATGGAATTTCACACATTTCCATAGCATTTCCTCTAATCAAGGAACACATTTTATGGCCAAAGAAGTGAAGTAATGGGCTCACATGCATGGAATTCATTGGTCTTACCATGTTCCTCACCATCCAGAAGCAGCCAGATTGATAGAAAGTTGAAATGGGCTTTCAAAGACACAGTTACAGTGCCAGTTAGTTGGCAATAGCAGGGCTGTGGGAAAGTTCTTCAAAAGGCTGAACTGTATATGCTTTGAATCCGTCTCCTCTATATGGTACTGTGTCTCCAATAGTGAGGATTTATGGATACAGAAATCAAGAGTGGAAGTGGAAATGGTACCACTCACCATTACTCCAGTGATCCACTAGTGAAATTTTTGTTTCCCATTCCCTTAGGCTCTGCTGGCTTAGAAGTCTTATTTCCAGAGTGGCAAGGTTTGTTTCAGGAAGCACAAAATGATACTAGTCAACTGGAAGCTAACACTTATCCTCCTGGTCATTTGGATCTCCTCATGTCTCTGAGGAAACAAACTAAAAAGGAAGTTACAGTGTTGGTAGAGGTGATTGACCAGAGTATCAAGGAGAAATTGGACTATTACTCCCCAGTGGAGGAAAGGAAGAATATACTCAGAGTGCAAGACATCCTTTAGGGTGCCTTCTAGTATTACCATTTCCTGTTATTAAAATCAGTGGGAAACTACAACAACCCTAGCCAGGCAGAATGACAAATGCTTTAGAACCATCGGGAATGAGCTATGGTCATTCTACCAGGAAAAGAATTAAGACTGGCTGAGGTGCTTGCTGAAGACCAAGGGAATACAGAATGGATGGTATAAGAATACAGTTCTAAGTACCACTATGACCCCATGATCAGCTACAGAAACAAGGACTGTAATTGCAATAGTTCTCTCCTAATATGATTGCAATGTAATATAATGTTGATAGACTTACTATTGATTCTTAAGGATTGTGAAACCTATGTTATAATCTTCAAGCTATAGAATGTTAAGAGTAACCATTACCCAAAGAAAACTTGCCTTCTATTCTGGGAATGGAATTAGTGTGTTTCTGTTTGTAAGCAAGATAGTTATAACATGTTAGGCGTAATTATGAACTTGTCCTTGTATCTGGAGACTATGTTTAAAGAAATGTGTCTGGTTGTCAAGTTGACAAGGGGTGAATTGTGATGGTTAATTGATCGTGTCAACTTCAGTAAGTAATGCCCAACTAAATTGGCTCATCATAGTTCTGTATGGAAGATCCACCCTAGGGAATATTATCACCAAAATGGCATAAAAAGGGAAATGAAGAAGGAAAGATTGCTTCTGTTTTCTTTGGAGGAGCTCCAATCTTAGCTTTCACTTTTGCTTTCATCTCCTGCTTCCAGTGCAGACTTTTCCCCTCCAGCACTGATTCTCCAACCTTCTAGCACAAACTCTTCAGCCTCTCATTTCAGACCCTTTGGATTCTTGATACAGGCTTACATGGGATATCACACAGAGTTCCAGGCCTTCAACTAGATCCCCAGTGCACAAACATTTCGCACTCTTCCACACCCAAATCTGTGAGTAGCCATTGTAAGTCAATCTTGTAAATTTTCATATGTTTGCATATCCTATATTATATCTATTTCTCTAGTAGGCACTGTCTAATACAGTATAGTTGCTGTGATTATCAACATAGGGCTTAGAATCTGCTACTGAAAAGGACATCACCAATAGCTCAAGTCTTTAGTTGACAATTGCTTCCACCAATTTTTCAATTATATCATTTGAAAATGCCAGTTGTGGCCAACATTTTACACTTTCAATTAATATTTGGCTGATTAAAAATCTCAAGGTACTCTTGGCTTTCACTGGAATCCTTGCTCATTCATCTGCCTTAGTGACTCTCATCTCTTCCTATGGGCTTACTTTCCACCTGTATGTAGAAGTATGACTCTGTGGCATAACAATAAATGCATAGTTAATTTCTGTCCCCAGTTCCTGAGACAGAGCATCTGTGTCGAGGTGCTAGGAGAATATTTTATTGTAATATTTATCTTTGACATAGTTTCTGAAACAGTCTTAAAGCCTTTGTTTGTAATTTCCTGAATGATAGGAGTATCTAATATAGAACTCTTAATCCCTTGGACTTTCCTGGGTGATAGGAGCATTTTTTTTTCCTAATGAGGTGATGGTGGGATTCTGGATTACCACAGGATGAGAACTATTTGTCAGAGAATTAACTGTGTGATAGAGATTGAAACTTTCCATCCAATTCCTGAACTTATGTGAGTAGAGAGAGGTGCTGCAAGATGAATTGTTTATCAGTGGCTAATGATTAATCAATCATGCCTATGTGGTGAAGTCACCAGAAAATCCTTAAAGACAAGGTCAGAGAAATCTCAAAGGGACCCTTTGCCCAATACCTCTCCAAAACCATAAGTAAACTGTTCTGTTGAGCTGTATGAGCTGCTCTAGCAAGTTAATTGAACCAAAGAAGCAGCCATTGGAAGTCCAATTTGTAACTTGTCAGTCAGAAGCACAGGAATAACCCAGAGCTTGTGATCACCACTGGAAGTTGGGAAGCCTTGGAAGATCAAACCCTTCATCTTAATGCTCTCTACTGGAAGAATGTATAAGAATTAAATTATAAGACAACTAGTTTAAGGAAATTTCTGGCTCTAACTCTGCAATGAGCTCCAAATATTGATATCCCTTTGCCTAATGGTTATCTCTCACTGAGCCAATAAACTAAAACTGGCAAATTTCCCAGACTATTTTTTCCTTATCTTTCTTTGTATATAAGACAACTATCTTACCCAGTGACTCTATGTTCTACATGTTTCTCTCTTGCTATCCATTTCAACATTGTCAACATCACTCTGGCTACAACTCTCATTTTATCTTGTATATATTATCAAAATATAACCCAAGCACTCAGGAGGCCAAGGCTGGATGGAGGATCCCTGAGAGTTCAAGGCCAGCCTGGGCTACACAGTGAGCTCAAAATAAAAACCAGCCTGAGCTACACAGGGAGACCCTGAAAAAAATATATATATATTTGAGAGATATTTCCCAAATGAAATTATACCAGAGATCACACTTGAAGAAATAGCAGTGCAAAGAAAACTTAGAACCAAGGTAAATTCTACTACTCAATCTAATCTAACTCAACATGATATAATCAGCTGCTTAGAAAACACCTAAAGATAGACCTGGCCTTCCCATGTGGATGAGAACTGCTTGCTCCAACCACTGCATTCCTTCTCAAAGCCTTTGTATATCCTTAGCTCCAGTCTATGGTTTTATGACTTGTATATAAATATCCCCGAAACTTCGTATGATCACACATGGGGCTTTTGGGGGGAGATTGGATCATGAGAATGTGATACTCATAAATGTGATGTTGAGAGGTAAAACCTGGTTATAGGAGGTGAGTCTCTGGGGCCATGACCTGGAAAAGTATATCTGTCTTTCTCCTCCCTTGATCTTTTTGCCTCCTTTTGCTATGTCATAAGCAATTCTCTTCTGCCATGCCTCTTTTCCATGCCACCCTGCCTTACAGTCAGCTATAGACTAAAATCTGTACATATTGTGAGCCAAAATAAACCTTCCCTTCTTAGCATTGTGGGTGTTGGGTATTGTGTCAGGATGAGAAAGTAAGACATGTTGTTTCTACTTTGTCCAGTATCAGCCCTCTAAAATCTTTAGCTTCTTTTATAGAGAAGGTCAGGATTATCCTCATTGTCCCCACAAGATTTAGGTGAAATGTGGGAAATTCCATATTTCATAAAATGTTGAAGAAAAAGGATAAAGCAAAACAGTGTGGAAGAACAAAGAAGGGATTAGTTTGTAAGACTCCAACATTTTTCTCTGGAGAACTAATGAAGAACCATATATTTATCCCTGTTCCATGGAAATTCTTCCTCTTCATGTCTACATACATCAGCCCATCCTGTTATTACTCTCAAAGACTGCCTTCTCCTTCCTAGTGTATGAAATAGTATTTATTTTGGTGTGTGTGAGACTACTACCTAGAGTTGTCTATTAATATTCTTCACCATTTTCAATAATACACTCATAGGTTAATATGCCAGTGTTCTGACATACTGTCTATGCTAGGAATAGGATGATGGCTTATTCATTGAGTTTCTTTACTTTAGACATTTCATTAGCCCCACAATATACTTCTACCATGACTGTTGTAAATACGGGCTCTCTGAGAAGGACCAGTGATTCCTAAGTAGTCATGCCATCCAGTGTGTGACCAGTCCTACCTTACTAGAAGAAAACTACTGAGCTCATTTTTCAAATTTGTAGGTAGGATCTGGGCCATTTTTCTGAAATGAAAATGAGGAAGCTTGATTTTTTTGTCCTTATCAACAAGTCTCCTTCTGAGGCGCTTACTTCAGGAGGCTGATGTACATCTGTAGCGAATTGCTGGTTGTGTTTCAGACCTGTGAGCAGCCATGATTATCTTTCCTCTTTCCTGGTGGATTGACTTCAACAATAGTGAGAACTAGGTGTCCCTTAGTTTTCAGATGAAGTATAAGACTATTCAATAATTTTACTGCAAATTCTCAAAGAAAAGCAAGTTCCAAATTATTCTGATTCCCTGTTGTATGAACAAAAAGGGCAATCTCTCAAATGCATTTTTTTAATGGTCAAAGAATTTTTCTTTTTTGGGAAATTAATACATGAGTTTCAGATATTTTCTACTCTACCTTATAGTCAACTCTAGGTAGTCAGTCACCATACTGGAACTCTTGGTAACTTTGAGTTCATTAAGTTTTTCATGTATTGGATTTGTTGAGTGTTTAGTTCAGATATCAAGAACTTTTTCTGTCTCTGCTGCCTAGAACTTCTGTAGAATTTCAGCAGCATGCTCCAATCAGGAAGAAACTGATTCTTCCCTAACTCCTAACTGATTCTTCCCTAATTCGTGGTTGATCACAATGAATTCCTGATCCCATTTCAAGCTAACAGTTAATCTATTCCAGTTGTTCAGCAGCCTGGCTGACCCTGTAGTGGACAAAGTAAGTCATCAAGAGTTGACGTGCTGCCCTCTTAGAAAGATGACTCTAATTTCATGATAAATTTGATGTAGGTTATAAAATAATTTTCACCTTGTAATGTAGATATGAAGAAAGTTAGAAAATCAAGGTAGTAATTGGAGCAAGTAGATAAGACTCAGGGAAATATTTTAAAATGGGTGAAAAACTATCTTATATTGGTTTGCAAGAGGTTTAATTACAACAATGAGAAATTTAAGTTCCATGAGTGAAAAGACAAAGATTATAAAAGCAAATTCCAAGAGAAATGAGAAGGAAAGACATCCAGCATATATGTAAATAGAAGAATTTTCTTGTAATGGAACAAAATCCCTTTTATTGAGAAAATACCAAGTATCAATATTCACTATTGCTTCTTGTTCCTTCTCTAACCCTTATCACTCATCCCTGTTCCAGTACTAAATACATATTTTTAAAGTCACAGGATTTTCTCATCTTGAAAAGTCAGTACCATTTTTGTTTTTATAATTATTTTTGAACTTTCACCAGGATGTAAACTATTTAACTATTCCTTTGTTTCTAATGCACTTTTTTACTCAGGTAGCTTCTCCTTGATATCTTTTCACTCTCTCTCTCTCTATATATATATATATTTTTTTTTCAGAACTTTCCTTGGAATAGGTATTTTGATTGCCTCATAAATAGTTCCAATAGGACATGATTGGTTTATCATGACTGATGCAAAAATCTTTTTGGCCTCATGTTCACCCTTTCTACTTCAAGCACATTTTTCACCCAGCTATGAGAAAATTAGACTGTCTCAATGCCCTCTCAATCAGTCATTTAGTCTTCACAGTATCTTTCACCCACCCAACAAAGGCATATCCACACAGCAGCCAAGATAGCACCTCACAGCTGTGGAAATGGAATGAAATGAAAGAAATAAGCGTTGGTAAGGGAACAGAGAAAAAAAGAAACTCCTGCATACTTTCAGTAAGAATGTGAATTAACACAGTTATAATGGCAAACAATGTGAAAGTTTCTTAGAAAATCAAAACTAGAAGTATGATAGGATCCTGTAATCTCATTATTAGGTATATATGCAAAGAAAATTAAAGAGATATCTATACTCTTGTGTTCATTGCCATAATGTGTATAATTTGCTAAATATGGAATTGACATAAATGTTCATCAGCAGACAGATAAAAAAAGAAAATGTGTTATCTATGTACACTGAAACACTATTTAGTCTTTAAAAATATAAAATCATCACTATGGTAACACAGGTAAACTTGGATGATATCATGTTACATTAAATAAACCAGACACAAAATTACAAAAACTGTATGTTCTCTCTTTCATATATAATCTAAAAATTCATACTCATTGAAACAGAGATCGGAATAGAGATTACTACAGGTTCAGTGTAGTAGATGAGGATATGCTGATTAAAGGGCACAATGTTTCAGTTAGGATAAGTGATTTCAGGAGATCTATCACACAGTGTGACCACTAATCTTGACATGTCAGCTTCATTGGATTAAGAAATATATAACAGATTAGTAGAGCCCACCCCTATGTATGCCTGGGTGAGTCATAAATGTGAGTACTACATATAGTCCCTCACCTATTCCTCTCTGGTACTGTTCCTCTACTCTTCTCTCTGGTCCTCATGAACTAAACAGTTTTGCTCTGCCACATCCTTCTGATATGATATTCTTGCCTTGGATCCAGCTATCTATGGACAGAATCACCTCAAACCACAACCTAAATTAAACGTTTTCTCCTTGAAGTTTTAAGCAGCAAAGAAAAAGCTAATGAACACAGAAAACTGGTACCAGAAAAGTTGGGTCATTGCTGTGACTATACCCAACAATGCAAATTTGAAGCCTTTTGAACCAATTTATAGAAAGAGTTTGGAAAAATTTAGAGATGTAGATCAGAAAGGTCCTAGAATGCTATAAAACAGAGTTTGATGGATGATTCTTGTAGCTCAGAAGGCTGGGATGCAGACATAAATGTGGAACATAAAGGCAAGGCTCAGGAGGATTCATTTGGGAACAAAAACTCCATTGGTAGTTGCAATAAAAGATATTGGAATAAAGGATATGTATGTTACCCTGTGGCAAACATTTTGTCTATGTTTTGCATATATCCTGAGACTGAGGAAAACTGAGATTTAAGGAAGTAGACTAATTAGTCTGGTGGAAAAAAATGTCAAAACAGGTTACATCAGGTTGTAGCATGGGTACTGCCAGCTGCTCTTAGCCAAATTCATAGTGAGAATCAGGGCAAACGGCAAAGCATAAAAAGTTGTAATACTTACATTTTAGTCCAGGAGGGACCACGTATAAAGTTGGAACCCTAGGAAGTATAGTTGCAAAAAAGATAAGCTTCATTCAAAAGAAACCAATACTTATACAGAGACAAGAAGAAAGATGTTGTGAGAGCATGTTTGCAATCAGCAAGACCTTACCCATGGCAGGTCCAAGAGTGCAAAGTCATCAATGTATCATTTGAGAAGAGCCCCTGGGACTGCTCATGAAGTGTCTCCTAGGGAATTTGTAACCTGAAATTCATTCCATTATGCTCAGCCACCCAGGTATTCAGATGTTGCTCTAGCTATGGTCCAAGAGAGCTGGGTTACTACTTCCCCTGACATCAGACCTCGGTTGTAAACATAATGGTGGTTTTACTGGCAAGCAAATGGCAAGAGTTGTGGGTTCAGGAAAGCTCTCACACAGATTTCAGAGGAATGCCTGGCAGACCAGGCAGTGTGCTCTTGAGTAGGCAGTGTGTAAGGTGTGAGAGGTAAGGCAAAAGTGCAGAGGAAAACCCCAGAGGGTCAGATGATAGAAATATGGAATGTAAGGTAAGGAAAGAGGAAAGCTTTCAGTGTAGCCATCCCATGAGAGAGGCCTTGTGAGATGAATTTGGTCAGGTTATAGAGATAGAGCTACCAATGGCCTTTGAAACTCACAACTTACTACATGGAACCCCAGGATTTAATGCTTGTCCTACTGGTTTTCAATTTTGATTTAGTCTGATTGTTTTCTGTCCCCTATTGCTCTCTTTTATGACACTATATCTTGGGATTATGTTTCATTTCTGTAGAAGTTCACAACTAAGAGTTTATTTTGAGTCTCAGAAGATACTTGGAATTAGACTTGAACTTGAAAAATGCTAGAACTATTGAGCCTTTGGGGAAGACATTATTGTATTTCCTGTTGTATGTGGGATAGTTTTATTTTGTTAGGTGAAAGTATGAATGTGTTTGGAAGTGAAATTGACAAGGAATAGTTTGTGATAGTTAATCTTGATATGTCAACATTACTGCAGTAAGAAACACTTGGCAGATTAGTGTAGCATGTTTCTCAGTGCATCTGGGTGGGTCATGGAGACATGCTCTTGGGTATTATATGGTTCCTCACCCATTTCTCCTTGGTGCCTTTCCTCTGTGCTACTCCCTGGCCACCATGAGCTAAGTAGCTTTGTCCTGCTGTGCCTTTGCACTATGATGTTTCTGCCTTGTAGCCAGTTGACTGTGGACTGAATTCCTCCAAATTGTGACTTAAATTTTCCTCCTTTAAGTTGTCAATGTCAGATATTATACCCAGCAGCAAGAAAGCTGAGTAATACATACAACATGATGATTATTGTTAATAATAATATGCTATATAATGGGAAATTGCTGAAACAGATCTCAAGTGTTTTCACAATAAAAATAGTAAGTATGGAAGTTAAAGGGTATGTTATTTACCTTGACTAAATCATGTCACATTTGTAAGCATATCTCAAAGCATCATATACTCAGTAAATGTTTACAATTTTTGTCAGTCATATTTTGAATATTTTATATATTTGTTTTAAATTTACAGTTATAAATTGCATATATTTGGGCTGGGGATATAGCTCAGTGGCACAGTGCCTGCCTGTCAAACACCAGGTCCTGAGTTCGATTTCCAGTACCAAAATAAATAAATACAAATAAATTGAATATATTCATCATAACCAACATATTATTTTGCAATGTATTCATATATATAGAATGATTAAATTAATACTTTAATTGTATTTGAACTTTAGGAAATAAGTTACATTATTATATTTTCCAGTCCTACTGAAATGTAGACTCCTTGAGACTGAGTCTTCTGTATCTCTAAAATTTTTCACTATTTGTTAACATTCCAAAAGATGTTTTTCACTGATCTTTTCATATCTAGATCTCAGTTTGAAAACATCAGTTCTTGAACTTTTTGTTTTTCCCCAAATGAAAACTCTGACTGGACCATTGTCTCTATCGTGATCTTCTGTTCCTGATAAAATTTGAAGAATAGTCAGGGCCAGCGTTTGCATACTTTCAAGCCATTTAAGTTTTTCTTTTTCAGCTTTGCTGCCTTCAGTATTCTGTACATGCATGGAGGCTACCTATCTCGATAATACCTGAATTTATAAGCTAAAATTCTCAAAACACAATTCAGTGGTTCTTTGTTCCTCTGCTTTCCTTCTGCTTTCCGTAGAACTAGCCACTTCCAAAGTAAGACTTCTTTATTATTCTATATCATATGCAACTTAGCAGTTTCTGCTTCCTACATTTGTATATCAACATAAGAGACTCAGGAACTAGCAGCAAGTGGGGCAGGAGGAGACCTTGAGGCAATAGAAGGATACTGACATAGTTTTCCATTTCATTTTTCCATGTCCTAGTGCAAACACACACAAAAGTTTCCTCTGAGTAGTTTTTATAAATGGTGAACTCTATCTTTCTAATTTTCACTTGGTACAATTTAAGGTCTGTACCACTAGACTGTGAGTACAACCATGTCAGGGACTGTCTATTTTAGCATCATTATTCACTGAATGACTAGAATAGTCCGTTGTGACAAACATATCATAGGCCCTCAATAAATGTTGTTGAATGAATACATCAACGACAACATTTACCATGTTGTTTTACATGCCATGAGTCCTATCACATTCAGTCCTGCCTACCAAGCTATTTTATATTGTTCTGCCATTTGAAGTTCTACAAATAAACTGTACTATTTTTCTTCACAAATAAGTTTTCTCGGAAGAAAATGGCTTTCTTGTTCCAATTCCATGCTATGTTCTATTTTAATTCATTTTATTCTTCAAATTTGTCTCAAGGTTATGTCCAAGACATTTATAGGCATTTACTCTTGCCTATGTGCTGTGGATCAAAGTAGATAGGTACCTAGTAAATGCTTGCTGAATTAGTGATATTAAATAATTTTACCTTAATTACAAAGACTTTTCACATAATGTATTTGATAAGCTTGTCCTAATAGTCTTTCTACTTTGGCAAAGCAAATACGGATATTCCCATTTTGTTGAAAAGAAAGGCAAAGAGAATTTTGAATGGTTTGCTGACTAAAGTATGATTTACTGGTACTAAAATTCATGTCTTCAGATTTATTTTTCCTAGATCATGATAGAAAAGATAATACATATTCATGATGTCATGGGATTCAACTGGATTTACTAGCCATCTCGAGTTCTAGTGGCAGAGGATGGCATTTTTGGTTTTGTCCTATTTTCTGTCCTTTTCCAAATTGAATACTATGAAATATTCTGTACAGAACCTGTGGATGAATGAAGAGGAAATATATTCTCCCCTTGAGCTTTAGAAGTTTCTCTAGAGACATGGGAAGGGGAGTCAGAGTTGTTTTGTTATACGAATTTTTTAAAAATAATAAAAACACCATATTACATCTGCAATTTTATCCCACTTCACAGTATTAAGCACAATTTCTAAAAAACGTGAAACATGCCATTTTTATTAATGGTCCATTTAAAACCACCAAACATTTTGATGTCAATTACTAAAACAAGGTTTAACGCTGTCAAAAAGCATTAGCACTAAAAAGAGTCATCCTCTCTGTATTTTCATCTGCAAAGCATTACCGTTTATAAAACAATTTTAACTCTGAATACGTAAGGCTTTATATGAAGGTTTCCATATGTTAAGAATTTTATTTGTGTGTTTGATTTTAAATTGCTTTGAAAAACAGACAGTTGAGGTTTATAGAAAGGAATCTTTCTTTTAGGAAATAAATGTCTCAAAAGTGCAGGGCACCAGCAGTAAAAACATTCTGACCGCAAATCAGAAACACATTGGGAAGTGTTTGTCGAGTGTACCTCCTGAAACCAGTATTTTGTTTCTATTTGCTGGAAAATTGAAAAATCTGTTGTATCTTGGCAGGGCTTTTGACCCAATCTTGGGTTCTGCCTGCAGTAGATGGCATTATTGTATACACAGCCAGCCTGCTGAGGCCTCTGTTTTCATCACAGAATTTTTAAATACAAAACTTACCTGCTAACAGTGCCAATATTCAGCTATAGTTGTTCTACACATGAAATTAGTTTGCATATTCTTTTCTCTTTCCTTTAAATATGTATGTAGAAAAAAAAAAGAGAGAGAGAGATAGAGATGACAATTAATCAGTGTTTCAGCTGCTGAGTGGCATCTGGCCAAAAGCCACCAGGCTGACAACCGGAGTTTGGAGTGCATTTTTGCAAGGCTAATTTAAGGTGAACTTAGATGGATTCAAGATTTATAAGCCTTAAAATGTCCCGACTGGAGCAAAGTTCAAGTCAAGTAATCCGCTACTCAGAGTACAGACAGGGCTCAGCCCACAGTGCCCTGTGATTTAGTCTATCGTCAAGGAGAATTTTAAAAACAGGCAGAAGGGCTGAGTTTCTGTGTTTCACTTCAAAGGTCTTTTAATAACTGAGAGGATTAAACTCTTTTAACCAGCTAAGAAGGTTAGGTGGTTTTGAGCGAGTGCTTTTATTGCTATCAATGATTCTAGGTTTAAACTTGAAGGAATGCCTCTAGTGTACATCTCCTTTAACACATTAATTGCTGTGAGAAACTCAAATTCCTACCTTATTATCTGATAAGAATTTCAGAAAATTCTTCAAGGACTACACAAACTGGTGGAAATGGAATTCAGAAACAATCTGAGCAATCGTTTCATGGAGCATATTTAGACTATTTGAATTATTATTTTTTTAACTGCCATGAATATAATGTGTTCATTCAGAATAATTGTCAACAGAAGTAGAAATCAGCCTTCAGTGTTAGTTTGCTATATCCTAGCATGCTTTATCCAATGTTGTCAAATTAGGAGAAAGTTCAAATGCTTGCTCTCTAGGGACTAGAAAATAAAAGAATCTCTCTGTATGAAAAATTTAGGAGTGTTTAATTGAAATAAAAGGGGACAATCAAGAAATGACTATTATTTTTAACAAGGGAAAAATATTAATCATACTTGTGTATGAACACCCTTTATCAAAGCAGTTTCATTTTTCTTTCTTCTCTCTGGTTACCTGCAGAGAGCTAAAATATTCTGCTGTGCAGTTATTCTGTCTAAGACATACACACAAGGTAAACAATCAAAAGGTTATAGTGCAACACAGATTGGTTAAAAATAAATGAGATTGTCACATGAAAACCACACTGTAATGTTATATTATGATTTTCCTTTTTAAAAGGGGTTGAGAAAGAAACACCTGTGAATAGTACAGGGAATTGCAAATTACCTTGTTTAAAAATGATAAACTGATGTTTTGAAAGCAGTAAGCATATCTGGTAAACAATAGTTGATGTTAGAATGACTTTGAGGGGAAATGGAAAAAGCTTTTGGGATTTGAGGTAAAATTAGTTTTTATAAGGAAAAAACAAGATAGTTAAAGAGTTGTTGCTTTTTCATTTTTAAATACTGTGCATAAGCTTTGGTAGTATAGTTTTCTGCCAGCATCAGAGGCAAACAGGGATTATTGCACTGCAGTTGGAAAACTAATTGTGCAGATCCTTGTAAACTGCCAGGCATCAAGCAAGGGCTTTCCCACTCCCTCTTAACATAAACGGTCTCAATCGCCTCCTTAAACACACCTTTTATTTTCATCCAGCGTGCAGATGTCCTATGTGGAAGGCTGGCTGCTCCTTTGTCTGTTTTTTATTTTAAGGTTTATTTTCTATCTGTGGTGGAATGGGGCAGTGAACATGAAACAGTCTAGCCGGGCAGTGGGGACGTGCCCTCTCTGGGAGTGAATTCTGATCTGCGTTTCTTCTGTAAAATGAAAGGGACTCTGATGAGCCCAGAATCTTATCTTTTACCACTAACTTCTTCCTAACAAATGCAGTACCATCTTTGAAAACAGAGCTTGTGCTGATCTTTACTTCATTGGCACAGGAACTCAGGGTGTTCAAATGGTCTGATAAGTTAAGCAATGATTTAAGTAAATCTTTTGGTTAAAACTTGACTCATTTGGTAAAAGTCTCTTGTTTTACTGACATCAAAAAATAAAAACAAGAAAACTTTTCCACTAGTTAGTTTAGCTACTTCCTTCTAGGATCTTCAACTCTGAAACTGGAATTGAATGGGGCCCTCGGACAAAGTTTTCCCCCACTTCACGCAGTGGGTGCACTGAAAGCTCCCATATCCTACACTCACAGACAAAGGCTCGGTCAACATAAGTATCTCTTGAGCATTCTAAAGAGTGGATTTCTTTATTTATTTGCTGCTAGGAATTATTGAATTGCTATTAGAAGACTCCGAGGGTTTTATGACCCAATCTCTAACCAGATTATGGGGGCCTTCTCTTCTATAAAGAAGTACAAATAATAAGGCCATTTCTAAAGAAAGTTTTAACCTTTTCACTCCTCTTTTCAATAATGAAGGGATTAGAGTCTGAATGATTCCGAGGCCACACCTTAAGCTTCATCTCTGTCTTATAAAAAATAAATTTTAAGATTAGACTTTCCATTGTTGTAATAACTTCAAATTTATCAAAAATGGGATAGAGGTAAATCTCTACCTATACAGCATGCCTTTTATTGGGTTAGTAGCATTCTATTTCTTTGACATGTTTCTCTTATTATACTATAGACTAACACTTATGAACTTTAAAAATATTTATATTTATCATTGATTTTCAAGATATTCATTTATTGTTGACATGGGAACATTAAAATTCATTTTCCACTGAAGATACAGCAAACCTACTGTGTTTAGAGTAATTTCGTGTTGAAATTTCTTCTCTATTACTTTCTTCACTCCATGCTGCAATTGAAGAACAATTTCTTCTCCAATTTTAGGTACAATGGCAGTTATTACAAAAACAATGGTGGGAAAGAAATGTAGGGCTTTTTTACCCTGAGATATTTTCTGCTATTTTCAAAGAGAGAGGCCTGAATCATGAACTATTAATTTAAGCTTACTCTAAGAATGTCATTTTGAGATAGAGTTAGAAATTAAAAGTTTTTATTAATTTTTTTGTCAACTCAAAATTAGATGTGATGATAAGAAGTCAGAGTCAATCAGCTATGAATAACTAAATGTGAGACAGGGTGTGCATCTTTACACAAGTACATACAGATACATTCCCACACTTAGCAAAGCAAGTCATGATATCTTCAGTGATGCTTTATGTACACTAGAAATAAAACCAAGCTAAGATAAGCAAAAACAAAAACAACACATGTGAAAGTAATAACATCTTGTTGGTTTTGCTAATTTTCTTCCCTGAAGCAGGGACGGAGAGAGTGAAGATTCTGAGTTTGCTGATTTAAATTATCTAGAATATGGATTTTGCTTTCCTTTGGCCTACATCTCCAGTGGGTGAACTTTTATTCTGTAGTACTAGTAAGAGATCTATGAGTTATAGACTATTATATATTCCTATTATACCAGTTTATCTCTTAGTAGATACCTTTGATAACATTTGAGGACTACTTGAAGGACTAATTACAATGGCTCAGTTTTAGATATAACTACAAAAGGCAGAAAAGGCTTGAAACTATTGCTTCTTCCAGCATAATACATTAGTCTGCTGAATGTAATGGAAGTATATCAAAAATACCAATGATCTTGTCTTCTACAGGGTCCCTGAATTCCTCCTCACACTTACCACTTTTTTTCAGTGATAGGAAATGAATACAGAAAGTTGATAAGGAACTGCTAGGAAATTGGTTCGCTTCATCTGAAATTAGTTATTGTTTTAGGTGAGGCATACACGTATCCAAAAGCTTATGCAGGATATACTATCTCGTATAGCATTTCTTCTATTGTTGGTCATCATTTGATCTTGTTTGTAGTTTTTTTCCTGGCTCAAGGTAAGTCTGAGAACATAATCAGGTGTAGCAAAGATTGGCAGCCTATAGCATAGTTACTCATCTCTAAAAACAATCCACACACTTTTAAAGCAGAAATGAAACCTTTTGCTGCTCTTAAGCTAACAGTCTATTCAGAATCCCTAGGTGGCATTGAAAGCATTTAGACTCATTTCATTCATATGTCAGGTAAAGACATTCATTTAGCAGTGAGATGAATGCTGAATAATGGATCTTTTGAATAATGTAATTAAGAATTCATTAGGGGGGCCTTAAAAAATGACAGAATGCAATGTGTGTGTACTCCTTACACTAAACTCCCAAAATGTATCATGGAGTTGATGATTAAAAAAAAATTCATCAGAGAAACAATTAGAAAAATACTGGCATTTCATTTACAAAATACTGACATTAAAATTCAATGAGGAGCAAATATATAGTTGAATTTATTAGAAATTATGTTAAATCAAGTTTAAAGATCATTTTTATTTTTTTAAAATGTGCTCATAATATGACAAAGGACTTAACCAACATTCTGTTTTCCTGAAAAGATCACTTAGTGCTCGCTGTATGAACCTTTCAATATTGAAAAAAAATTAACTTTGTTCTTGGGTAACTGATTAAAACGAGAGGTGGAAAACCTTCCTTCTTATTCTTTGCTTTATTTTAATTGAAGTAATGAAAACGTTTAAAACAGACCCCATTGTGACAACAGTAGAATAGAGATTTGCTGGTAACAAAAGCAGGATTGCTGTTACCTCATATAACTGTAATCTACACAGAGGAAGGAGGTGAGGAATCACTGGTTTTCAGTGATCTGACACACGCACCCTGCCATCTTCATGCCCTCTTGGCCTTTCTTGCCTTTGGCCCATGTGAAACCAGAAGAAACTCCCTAATAAAGAAGAGGCTGAAGGTTATGGATACTAGAGTTTAGTATCTCAAGACCTAGCATCCTAGTGAATACAGGTGAAAAATATTGCACTATTTATTAAAAAGTATGAGTATTTGGAAGAACAAAAGATTTTCATGTTCTTGAGGTGGGTGTATATTAGAGACACTCAGCTTTCCAAACACACTTGTTAGCATCAACTGAAAAGTATAACTTAGTAACAGCGTAAACTCAGGATATTATTGTTGATAAAATCAATATAGTCAGTGACCAAAATTGACATCAGTAAATTTAATAAAGGCATTTTTTTAGCTAGACTTAAAAAAATAAAAATTAATCAAGGCTAGAATGATGTTTTACAGATACTCTTTTAAAGAATGATCTCGGTGGAGGATATAACTCCAACACATCAGACTCATGTAGCATTCCCTTCTGTTGAGTGTGTGTGGAATCTGTGACATGCTATGTGACAGTTAAACTTAATTGTCAGCCAGACTGGATTAAGAACTTCTGGGGAGGTGGTTGGATCATGGCAATATTATACTGATCAGTAGGTTAATCTACTGATGTTCATAGCTGAGCATGCTGTTAGCAGGTGGAGCCCAGCTGGAGTTGTGTCTCTAGGGGCATGTGTTTGGAGAGTACGTCTCTCGCTAGTGCATCAATGGAGCAAGCTTGCTCTACCATACCCTTTCTACCATGATGTTTCTGCCTTGAAGTCCACCACAGATTGAAACTGATGAATCCATAAGCCAAATAAATCTTTCTTCTTTTAAGTTGTGAATGTGAAGTATTTTTTCTCATCAATAAGAATGCTGATAAATCCATGCCCTAAACAATAAAATATACCAAAGACTTATTCTATAAGCTATTCCCATTTCTAGGCATGAGGGATTGTATAGTGAACAAAACAATCTAAATCTCTCATGGAGCTTAAGTGGTAGTGAGAAGGTCTAGATGGTGGTGAAACAAAAAGAAAGCACGAGTATATAGTGTTAGGTAGTGGCAATGCTCATAAAATGTGAAGCAAAATAATTTGAATGGAGAAAAACAGGAGAGTCAGGAAAAGTCCTGTATAAATGACTATGTTTTTTGAGCAAAAATGAAAAGTACAGAGTGAGTGAACAGAAGTCCAAGGCCCTAAGGAGGAATATGTTTGGCATATTGCCAACAGAGTAAGGACAAGTAACTTGAAAACAATGAGTTACAAAGGGACTGATAGCAGGTAAACCCTGAGAGATTGAGAGGCAGTGGGATCATTTTGGACCTTACATGATGATGGGGACTAGAGGCTATTAAAAATTTTTTGAAACAGTGATGTGACATCTGTTTTTGCTTTTTAACAAAACCCCTTTTACTAAGGTGTAGACAATATATTGTAGAAAACAAACTTAGAAGTAGACTCTTTGGAGGGTATTATAGCAATTCAAATGAGAGTTGATTATAACTTTGACTGTGGTAGAATTTGGGGCATGCTTGAAGATGTGGCCAACTGGATTTGATGATATAGTGGGGTAAAATGTAAAAGCGAATAGTGATTCGAACATTTTGGCAAATCTTAGAATCTCAGGAATCTTAGAAAAAAGATAATTTTGGAAGAATAAGTTTGCCATTTCTCGAGTTGCAGGAAACTAGAATTAGATAAAATTTGAAGAGGGCATAAAATATTTTGTTTGATCATGTCTAAATTTTAGATACACAAAATATCCAAAAGGAGCTATTTGAGCAGTCACTTCAATACATGAAGTTCAGAGTAGTTGTAGTGTCAAGAAGTCAAGTATTTTCTCTAGAACATGGCTAAGCCAGGATTTAAACTGTTTTTTTCCTGACTCCATAGTTTATGTTCTGTGACACCATCTGCTTTGCAGTTTTAATCGTCTTTACAGAGAGTGTTATAAGTATGAAATACATATTAATATCCATATTGTTTTGAGATACTGAGGATTAAACCTAGGGCCTGGTCACTGAATATATTCCCAGTACCTTTTTTATTTTATATTTTAATTTTGAGACAGGGTCTTGCTGAGTCACTGAATTGCTCATGCTGGGCTAAAATTTGTAATCATGTTGTTCCCAGAATGCTGGGATTACAAACGTGTTCCACAATTTACAACTCCCAGGTAAATTATATCGTGTTTTAGCTAGTTATTAAATACTAAATGTCTTTTTTCAAAAATTTAGGCTGCTCCCTCAGATGTTTACCATTAATTCAGAAATTCAAAGCATACAAGATTAGATTCCAGACTCAACTCCCATAACCCCTCCTTTGTACTTGTGCTCACGATGATCCTTTTCTCGGGCATTTGTGAAGGCCTTTAGCTTTTCTTTGGATATCATCAGAAATCTTACTACTGGAAAAGCAGAAATTAAAAAAATGATTTGGCAACCCAGGATATGGTATAAATTTTTATTTCTTATGTGCTATGATTCCTGAAAAATTTTGTGATCTTGAAATAAATACTGTTTATAGACAAGCACAATCTCATATTTTCTAGTATACTTTATAACATTAACTTCAAAGTCTCCACCTAGAAGCTATTTCATAAATAGCTTTCGAAGGAATAAGGGAAAGAAAAAAGGAAACTGACAATACACAATAGAGAAAAGCTTTGGAACTGGACAGTCCTGTATCCAAGTTCTGGGTTCCTCCTGCCAGTTGGTTGACTTTGGTCTAATTATTTGACCTTGCTATTAACTTTTCTGTCTTATGAATAAGGATAACAATAGCACCTACCTATTGTAGGTTGTAATGAATGAATGGGAAAAAGCATATAAATTGTTTAGTATGGTCATATTATCTCATTAGTAATAAAAGTGATAAATTAATAATTATATTTATCTATCTCTTCCAATTTCATTAAGTCCTGATACTCCTGCATGATTGAGAGAATGTGCCTTTGTGTAGAATGATCTGGTAGTTTTTCAGTTGTTTTCTTTGTATCGAAGGGAAAAGTGTTTGCTAGAGAAAGGATAACTCTGGGTGGTGGTTCTGGGTGACCCATAGTCACAAATGTTCTTATCACTTTTATGGAGGGGAAAATCACTTGAAAAAGATTAACTTTATATAAAAATAGTGTTGAAAATCCTATAAAAAGTAACAGGGAAATTATTCTGTTATTCCTAACGTCAATAATTGGTGTTTCTAATATGGTTCAAGCATAAGATTAACCAAACTACGAATTTATGATTAATAAGTCACCGTTAGAGAAATGGAACTAATTTTTAAGAGGACCTCAACAACTCTTAAGGACAGACTTGTCCAGAAGGAAATCCAGCAAATTTATGACAGACCCGAGTCCTTTATGTCCAAAATAAGAATCTATTTCTGAATAAGCATTGTATATATCCTGTCAATTAGCCTTTCAGCTTCATCAATAAGTTGAAATCCAGCTGAGAAAACAGAAATGGGAACAGAGTGAGTGTAATTAACAATGGAAAGAATTAGCACACGTAAAGCAAGGACACTAACCTTCATTGAACTAAAGTTTTGAGATAATTCAGTTCCTCATTTTTTGTTCTCAAGATTTTTAGCCAATCATCAACAGTTGGGCTGTTGCAGTGAAGTGGAGAGACGTGATTGGCAGAGATCAGAAAATGAAGGGGTACAAACTGCTGAATGTTTGAAATATACATGGAAGTGTGGACTCTAGGATGCATACAGTGGTTCTCTTGGAAGCTCATCCTTGAGGTCTGCAGAATTTTATCAAGAGGCTTAGCGAGAGAGTGTAAACCACACAGTTTCTGTCTTTACACTGAGTTTCATTCCAGGATGACATTACAGTACAGTGAGCTGCCGTTATATGCATAAGCAATATTCTCTGTTAATCTCTGGTTGAACTGTATCTTCTGAAGCTCACTAGTTTTGATCATTCGCGAAGCCAATATTGCCCTCCCTCCCAGGGATTTCTATTAGGGTGTAACAAAGAGTAATTTAACCCACACATATTCCAATTTTAGTCAGGTTACATATCAACTCAGTCTGCTAAATTGTCACAGCCAGGATGGCAATTAAGCCAATAAAGTAAAGATAACACTTGAAAGTTGTAATAAGACAGTGCAGTGATCCTATATAGTTAGATGTCCATTCAGTCTGTACAGGAAAGGCAAGAAGACAAAATATTGGTGAAAAAAGCCTAAAGCGAGTAATTAGTAGCAGGGGACAGCAATGGCACATTTAGATTATTGCTCTTCACTTTGTATTGGTATCAGCTTCTGAATATTTCAGCAGCATTCATTTACATACCCACTGAGGATTGCTGAGCAGAAATTACCCTTTGTTCTCAGGCGTAGAATTCAGTGGGGTTACAAGTTCTATCTAGACTTTGGCCCCTTCACATAGAAAGAGCTTTGTGATGATACGTTGAGTGATACGTAATCTTCACTTTTGTTCAATAAAACCACAGAGTTTTCCTACAGAATTGTTGCTACGTGTCCACAAAATGAGAGTCAAAAGTTTATCTCTTGTGGAGATGTTCTTTAGTTAGAATACATTAAAGTGGTTGTGAAATATAATTTGTGGCACCTTGCCACACCCACTTCTTTTCCACTATGTCACAGATCATTCAACCTCAGAGAGGATACATGCACTTCACAAAACCACACAGAGACACAGGTTTGCCTAAGTCGACTGCACAATCTCTTCTCTTAGGCCTAGTCAGGCAATCAGTAGACAGTAATTCACTAAGGGCTCCCAAATGAAGTCCAGGTGTCTGAAATAAGTCGTTCTTAGGTGACGAAATGAGGATTAAATACAAAGTAAGTACCATCTAAGTTACATTAAATTAAATTAAATTAAATTCAATACATAGAACCACCTAAATTCTGTGCAAAGTTATTGAATACAAAACATTAGAAAGCAAGTTTTAAACTTTGTATACAAGCCCTAAATAAAACGGAGTAAAGAATGGAAAAGACAGAATAGGGAAGGGAAAATATCCCCACAAAGAACTTTAAACCTCTACAATGTCTTTTTCAAGTCATGTTCTTATCTTTTTCACTGTTGCTCCGCAGTCTCCTCAAAAACCCTTTGCAGGTAAGTTTAGATGTATTATAAACATACTTTTGTGAACAAGAGCAATAATTCTCCTCGATTTGAGGCCCTGCTGCTGATGACAATCAGCCCCAGGTAGCTTTTCACTTACCAATTGCTGCTGGTTCCAAAATAAGTTTTGAAAAAAGTGAACCAGAGCAGAGGATCCAAATGATAAGTGAAATGAAGAAATGCTTGTGTTTTCACAGCTTGTGTTTTTGAGGTGGTCAGAAGTCACCGAGCTGACCCGCCCCTGAGAGCCTCGTCACTGCATTCATCTATTAACAAGCATTCCGGCTTGAGTTCAGGCTGCTAACCTTTCCATCAGAGGCATGTTTGAAGCTTAGCCTTGTAGTCAGGCTAATAGCAATTCCTCCAAAATAAACCACAACCTATATTTTTCTGTTACTCTGTTTTAAAGTTTCGGCTAGTTTATTAAAGTTTAACGACTGGAAGCGTGGGATACCTTACAGTTCACATCAGATGCACCTAAGAAGAGAACACAGACAAATGGACAAAATGACTGGAGAAGATGTGACTTGGAAAAAAAGTATTTTCCTCAGGATGAGGAGTATTTTGGTCATTGAAAAACTTAGCTGATCACTAGCAATCAAAGAAAATAAAGACTTCAGGTTGACATCTGAATGAAGCTAAAAAAATTAAAGTCGGTTAATGTCAGGTCCAAATACCTAGAATTTATTCACGAAAACTATTCCTATAAGCAGTGTTTTCTGAGTTGTACAAGATTCTGAGCTGAATTAGAAGGTCTGCTGACCTTTCATGTATTTTTATTCTGTTTGGGTAAAAATACAAGGGCATACACCATTGCAAGTCAGAACAACGGATGCAGGAAATGAGAAGACAGGTACTGGTAGACTCAGAGAAGAAAGCTGTTTTGGTTGGAATTCTGAAGAATGTTTCATAGAGAGATGGCATAGAATGCAATTTAGATTTTACTGAATGTTTTGATGTTTTCATGTTCGTGTACTTAGCAGTTCCATTCCGTGTGTTCAGCATGGTCACAGATGTATCTCAGGTGTTATGCAGGATCACAAAATTAAATATTGGTGTGTTTGGGGAACAGAGAGAACCGTGGAAGAATATCTAAATGGGCTTGGCAGAGTAAGTGAAAGTTTTAAAGTAGAAAGGTTGTTCATGCTGAATCCTGAAAGATTGGTAGACCTTCTTAGTAGTGGTCAAGAATGCAAAAAGTAAGCCACTTTACCATCAAACTGTTTATGAACTAAACATATATCTAAGAGAAAACTTAGCTACTAAGCAGTCCTACCTATTGGAACTGTTTAACAAAAGTTAAAATCATCTCTTATTTTGTACAGTTTCTTTGGAGAAGAGTTCATAATTGCCCTCCTAGCCATTGCTACATTTCTGGAATGTAAGCATATATGCTCTTTGTTGACTCATTCACATTTTGGTAAAAAATTTAAAGCTGTATATACATTTCCCTTTTAGATGGATCACTTGTGCTAGTAAGTAGTAAAGGTAGAGAATAGAGGATTGCCTTTGAAGAAACTTTTATTTTGGCTTGAAATACAATCCATGCTTTTCCATAGCTAACTGAATGGGCTAGAAATCACGTTCTTTTTGAGACCACTGTTAACATGAGTATGTATATCCAGAGCTCCTGCTGACTGATAGCAGTTGGAGAGTGGCTATGAAGGGCGGAGAAGTCAGTTTGCATTAAAATTTAACCGCATATAATACGTGAAATAAGCCCACAGATGCATTCAAACTGCCAAGCATGTTTTCAAAAGATCAAAACAAACCATAACTTGCTGGATTTGACTGAAAAGGGCGTTTGGAATATGTGTTTTTGAACTAAGCAAGAACCCCAAAAGACTGTGTGCTTATATAAATATATCCATATAAAGTAGTGCAAGGATACTTATCCTTGTTGTTATATATTCCATTCAGACCAGCAGCTTTTCATTGGTGATTGTCAGAGTGTTTTATTGAAAGCTTATACTTTCCTAAGGAAAGCAGGGTCAGCAGTGGGGTAAGTTTCTGGCAGATATTTAAACTTCGGAGAGGTGAATGCTGCTTAAAAATAATGTGGTTTTTATTAAATAAATCTGTCTAATAATATTAAGGTGCTATTTCAATGTTAAGAACAGACAAAGCCAATCTTAGGTACTAAGAGATGGGGGTAGAAGGTCGGGGTCATGGCAGGAGGAGGTGGGTACTAGTTGCACCTGGTTAGGGCTGACAATGAGAACAGGAAAGGATGGAAGCTAAAGCTCCACTCTATTTCCATATTGGAAGATGGTTTATTTTTGTTTCAATTCTAGTTTATTGAATTTTCAACCATGTGAGGAAAAAAATTTGAATATATTTCTAATACGGAATGGAAGCAATATTTTTTTTACACAGACATGAAAACAAGACAGTGTTTTTAATAATTAAGTGAGTACTAATAATAAACACAAAAGATAAAAAATAAGGTGTATTGTACTCTGATTCAATAAAAATTCTTATGCAAATATTGAAATGTTAATATAACTCTAAATGTGTATTTTCTTTCATTTTTTTAGCTGGTAAACAAATCGCCATGTTTTAGTGGATTAAAAATTCATAAATATGGAGACTCTCACTAAAACCTAAGTTTCATGGGTTTACTTTACTTGATAAAGTTTTTGATCTCCAAGAGAAAATATACAAAATCTTATTAATGTTATCCCCACAGTGATTTTTTTATTTTCAATAGCTCTAAATTAATAATAGCTTCATAAATCAGCTTTAAACACACAATTAATATTAACATCATTGTATGAAGAAGAATGCTCTGGGTATTCTTAACTGAAACCAAAACTCGTAGCAAATTTTGGAAACTTCACAAACTTACTAGAGATTGATATTTAATTCTGAAATGCATTTAAATTGGAAAACTATGATCTTACTTCTTTTCATATTTGTCACCAGTATGGTTCAGTGGCCAGAGAGAACATGCTCAACTATTTTAAGGTAAACTAGATACCTGATAAAATAACACATGGGGAATCTGGACACTGAAAACCAGCATTTTATGGATTGTGAAACACATTGTTCTATTGGTAAATAGGTCTTGCAAGAAAGAAGAGAAGAAATGAAGAAAGGAGAAAAGGAAGAGAGTGGAAAAAAGAAAGAAAATGTAATAATTAAGGTAGATTCTTACATGGAAGATTTATAATTTTTGAAAGTCTTGGAGGAGTTTTGCGAGGTATTTTAAGGATGGTAGCAGGGTAAATCAATCTTGACCCCATGGCGGATTCTTTGGTATTTCCCCGTATAAGGAGAATTGCCACTTGACCTTCATTGTCTCTGGCTATCCCTTTTACTTTCATAGTTTTCTCACCATTCTTTATGACACATCACATTTTCCAAACTTAAAAGAGAAGTGGTATTTTTTCCTCTTTAATAATACTGACATATTGTGATATTCTCTCTCTCGCTCAGATGATTTTTGACATAGCTGACATACCATTTTAGAGATAATTCACATTTTTGGGGACTTAATGAATAATTAAGTGATAAGGTTCTCCATTAGGACAATTTTCATTGTATTATTTATTGAATACTTTTTATTTTCTCTCTTAGAGGAGAGTTAAATAAATTAAATCTTTTAAATTGTACTAATGTAACCCTTTCTTATCCTTCTTCATTTCTTGCACATTCTCAATACTTTTAAAACAGCAACAATAACAACAATAACTGTACTATTTTGCCTTCTTTAATCTGTTTTCTTTCTTCAAGCATTGTACCACAATATTCAGATAGCTTGGATTTTCCTTTCTTGGTTATTTCTGTCTCTTTTTCACCTTTCTTTCTCTTCAACCCTCATGGACAGTCAACAAACACCCCTCTATGTCAGTAGCAGTCTTACATCTCCCAGTTTGATTTTCTTTTCTATCATCATTGCCCTAGAAGAGACCCTCACTGATTCTTCTCTGGATTCTTTAAGTGGTTCTTAGAGGATCTTTTAAAAATAAATCTAACAGGACTGGGATTTAGCTCAGTGGCATAAGTGCCTGCCTG
>RJWT010007218.1:0-27943 GCA_004365215.1 Cuniculus paca | reverse complement strand
CTCTGACTCTGTCTCTGTCTCTCGGTCTCTCTGTCTCTCTGAGCTGGCTAAAGTTTCTCCCTGTGCAATTCTCTAGAACCTTTTCTGAAAGACAAACAGGATATCATAATGAAGGAGGTGCTCTCCATTCTGTGAGGAAGAGCCCACCTCAAAGCCCACAGAGCCAAAGTACTTCAAACAAAGGTGAGCTAGAAATCTGTCTCACTGTGGGTCACAGTGATATGTGAATGCAAGAGAAGACTGGTGGTCAGAGCAGCTTGTGGAAGACACAGGTCGAGGAGAACAATAGGAAGAGAGGGGCCATAAGGAAGAACAAAGTCACACAGGCCCACTATTCCTGATCTTCCTGGAAGTCCACCCAACCCAGCAGTCTCAGCAGCAGAACTGGGGAGACCCCAGAGTCCAGACTCTGGTGAAGAACTGAGCCACCACAAAAACCCCTTGCAACTATGATCCAACAGAAGGAACAAGGTGCCTCAGTTTCTTCCTTATAAATCCTCTTGCTCTTCCCACACACTGAAGAGGAGAAACCTCCACGTATGCCCAAAACACACGCTTGCTTTCCTCTACAAGAGACAGCTGAGGCCTTTCTCACACCCAGAAGAATTATGGTTCCATGACTTCCATCAGTGTGAACTGGACATACTGGGGAGATCCTAGTGACTGGATGACTCATTCAATTCATTCATTTGGAAAAGTAGTGGATATTTAGATAGCAGGTAAAAAGCATGATTGGATTCACTTTCATGTGCTGGATGAGGTTTTGAAAGGACCAAAAACATTGCCTTAATTTCAAGGGAAAAACCTTAATAGGTGGAATGATCACATGAAACATGGTCTCACTAAGCTTATAGCATTTGATGATGCGGTGTACTCATCTTTCACGTTAGTAAGTTCTCCTGAGATCTGCTGAGATGTCTGGTGCCATCTGAAGCTTACCTTTAGAATAGGCTGACTCTATAAATATTAACAGAATACCCACACCTTTACATTCAACTTTACCTTGTTAGTCAAGGCAGTATACCCATTTTGAAATTTAAACATCATAATTTCCCATGACAATTACATAAGCAAGTTGATATATTAGCACAGTTTTTAAAAAATAGTTGAACATGAATTTTATTTTATTTTAAATTTTCTCTTATTAAGTTGTGAAGAGTAATTTGCTTTTTCCATTTTTAATAGATATAACTCCTGCACAACATCAATGAGGTGGCAATTTACATGGCAATAAATTTACCTAGCAATATGGCACCTGTATTCATGCATAACAGTCACACTAGCAGAGTGTAGGCCCCAAGAAACCTGTTGTAATCACTGAGTTCCCCCTAAACAAAGTTATCCTCTCTTTGAAATCCTGTGGACATCTCCAGCTGATGAGCACCCAGAACTTTGCACCTGCTGTAGGTTTATGCAGAACAAGGTGAGCAATCTTATTTCTTTATCCAACCCAATTTTGCTTTTTTTGGCCATTAGGTCTCTTTAGTTTTTCTTCTCCTAGACATCACATCTCATATATCTCATGATATGTTTTCATGATATTTTTATCAGGCAAGGCTTTAAAAATATATATTTTATTTTTAAATGATTATTTTAATTATACAAATTTATATGCTACCCTGTGATAATTTGATACCTATATGCAATGTGTATTGATCAAATCAGGGTATAACATGTCCATCTCCTAAACATTTTTTGAAATTTTCTAATTAATATATTGTTATGGCTTATATCTAGTTGTTCCTCCAAAGCCTCCTGCATTCATAGGTAGGGCTGGATCTAAGGTGTGTGATACTAGGATTGTGTGTGTGTGTGTGTGTGTGTGTGTGTGTGTGTGTGATAACTAAACTGGTTTAGCATAGTTGTGGGTGTGGATAACGGAAGACCCATCCTTGGAGTGGGTCACAAAGACCAATATGCTTGTAGCCTGCATGATGCATAAAGGAAGGCTCGTTGCCTGCTGCTTCCTGCCTGCCTTTCCATGGACTGTTTCTCCTCTGCCACGCCCCTGTGCCATGCCACCCTGCCTTGGAGCCAGCCAAGTTTGGACTGAAAGCTCTACAAATTTTGAGCTGAAATGAATCTTTTCTCCCTTAACTTGTAAGTGTTAGGCATTTTGTTCCAGTGATAAAGAAGACATATGTAGTGTTGTACATACTTTTGGGGTATAGTGTGATATTTCAATACATGTTTAGAATATATGGGAGTCAAATCAAGGTAAATAACATTTCCATATCTTTATCATTTATTTTTGTATAGAGTCTTCAAGTTCTTCTCTTGTAATTATTCATAAAACATATAATAGGTTTTTTGAACCCCAGTATGCTATATTTAGAACACTAGAACTTATTACTTCTATGTGAATTTGGGTGTCTGTTACCTAACTTTTCATCTCCCATCACCTTCTCAGCCTCTAGGGATCATTATCATACTTTCTTACCACCTTACACAAAAGTAGGATCACATGGAATTTGTCTTTCTGTATCTGATTTATCCTACTTCACATAATATCTTCTGGTTCCATTCGTTTTATTGAAAATGATAGGGTATCATTCCTTTCTATAGCTAAATATATTCCATTGTGTGTATGTGCCACCTTTTCTTTATCCATTCTTCCACTGATGGGCAATCAGTGTGATTCTATAACTTAGCTATTGCAAATAGTGTGGCAACAAACACAGGCATACAGGAGTCTTGGAAAATACAGTGATGACTCAGCTTATGTCTCTCCTGGGAGAGAAGTCCACATCGTCTTCATGCTCTACCCTACTACCATGGTGGCAGACAGAGGGTTCTGCCTACCTGTTGGAATCAGCCCATTATTGGCAGCACTAGGCAGGGTCCACACTAGCTCCTTTCACTATGGATCATACATCTCACCTCCTGTTGCTTGAAATCCTGGGGCTTTTCCTATGCTCAGGTTAGGCAGAAGAATAAAGACAATGAAGACTTGTGTATAATCCCACCAAGACCCAAGACAGACACAGTGGCAAAGACCTGAATTTAATAGGGCAAACATTAGAAACAATCACGCTTCTGCTTCCTTCCTTAATGGAAAGCTGGTGTTTTTGTTAACATGGGTCCCTTGGTTTTTGTTACGTATTGATTTACTTAACACATTATTGCAGCCCTGCTGCCCTATAGGCAGGTTGCCCCATAAGATAAATGAGTAGTGTGACCATTAATCATGATATACCAACCCGATTGGCTAAGAAACAGCTAGCAGATTAGTAAAGCACACTTCTGGGTGTATCCGTGGTAGTGCCTGGCATGTGAGCCAGCAAAGTGAGAGGGGAAGACCTCAGCTAATTGTGGTACTGTCCAATGTGCCTGCAGCCAGGGTGGAATGAAAGGGGAAGAAATAGGAAGGCTACTGCATTTCTGAAAATGCCATTCTGGTTGAGCAGTTGTATGCTTCGCTGCCGCCACTGCCACAACCCCTGCTGCTGCTGCTGTTGCTGCCACCTGTGGATGCAAGAATTGTTTCTTTGTCCTTCCAACATAGATTCACAGTGACTCCCCAGTGAGCTTCCAGGCTTTCAGTCTCAGACTGACACTTCATCCTGGATCTCCGTTGTTCTGCATCTTTCAGCTTCTTGCACTGGGCAGCTCCAGCTCTTCAGCATACTTTGGCCATGGTATTCTTCTAGGAAGCCCCAATCAATATAAGCAGGATCTTAAGATGGAAAGACTGGAAACCTCTGGTAGCAGAAGAAGGAGCAGGAAAAAAAGAATAAGCAATACAACAAACCCATCGAAAAACGAAGGACAAGACCAGACCCTAAAGGACCAAAACAGGAGTTTCTAATATGAGAAGAATACAAAGAAGATCAAGAACAAGGACAACCTTCATCTTATAAGTATTATGACATGAAGATACTATTCAATTTTTTTTTAATGATTAAGGTAGAAAAGAAAAAAGTACTGAATGGTTTATGGTACATGACTCTTACTGTTTCATGATTGATCAATCTCCTGAATTTAGTAAATCAGAAATGTATTGAGAAAATCTGAAATCAAGAGTGAAAAAAAGATCATCCACACTAAATATTATGTTCCATAATTATTACTATATATATATATTAAATTAAGAACTGGTTTGTGAATATATGTGTGTGAATTTTTCAATTTCAAACTATGCCTAGCTGTGCTTCCTAAGAACATGAGATTTTACAAAGAATATTCCAGTAAGTTTGTAATCAGTAATATGACCTAATGAACTATTTCTTGTCTTTTCTAGATGCTTATCTATTAGAAATTCACCTGATCTGTGTGAGTGCCTAATTGACAAAGCCAAAATATACTAATTTATGTACAGACATCGTTCTGTTGGCTTTACCATGTGTAGTCAGAATCTGTGTGAGAAGGAGAGGGGGAAGTGAGATGCAGTTTTCTCAGATTTCTTGAAGAATGCAGTTATTTCTTTGTTAATTGGCATCTCACATTCTTCTTGTCTTTCTCGACATGATATGTTTTCCTGGACTCAGAAGTATATTCTTATAAAGATGAATAATTGTAAAGGAGCACTTACAGACTCATGATTCCATGCCTATGGAGGATGATACATAGTATATTAAAATGTAACAAAGTCATGGATCTTAGTGTCATAAATATTTGACTAAGCTCACCTATCTAGTGTCATCAGAGTTGAGAAATGACTAATTTAGAATCTTTAAGAATCACTCTACACTAGCCAAAAATAATGCATGAAGACACTTTTGGGAATATGTAAGATGTATATGATGTGGTATGTTTTAACTAAAAAAAGTTACTTAGGGATATATCATTTTTACCAGTTTTTTTGCTACTCCACACTCTCTTACACCAAAGTAGCTGAATTTACAGTGTTTTGCTTGGGGGATTTGATTACAACTATACTGTGGTCACCTATCCTTTCTTCCTAACCTGTACTGACTGACACATGTATTCAAGAGTTAGCCTCATTCAAATCCCTTTAGCTGTCCTACTTCCTCTGAACCATTCTTTACCCCATCTGGGATGGAATCTCTGGATGACCCTTTGACAGTCCTGGATGAAGAAGTGATTTTGAGATCACATTACAAGCTAAGATATCTTAGGCAACTCTGGTTTACACAGTGAATGCAGTCATACAAGATAAGACACAGTATTCTGTCTGGAGGGTTAGGAAGCACAGATTCTATTCTTGGTTCCCCAAGTTAGCAGCATTGCATTTTTTAATAAATTGTGTGACTCTTTGATCCTTACATTCTACATGCACAAAATGTGTATCTGAGCTATTTGATTCCAAGTTTTCCTAATTTTGGGTGTTAGGTTCTATAAGTATTTCAATCCTCATGATCACATACTCTTCTTTCCAAAAAAAATGAAAATGAGAATAATGATGTCCTTTTCCTATCTATTATTTGGAAAATGAAGAATTAAGTAGACAGAAACATTGCCTAGATCACTAGTGGTGAGCCTATTGCATACATACTGCAGTGGAATGATTGCTGTCATTGAAACCTCTAAAAGGTTTGTCATCACTGGCCAAGATGAATAATAACTTCATCAATGCTATATCTGTAGATAACATGCATTATAAAATTGTCTATTTTTTAAAGGAAAAAGTTAGAATCACAGGTAGATAACATGATTGAAATGGGACATTATTTATAACCTAAATGTGACCAGATGGCCCGTGATCTTGGATATGTTCCATCTTAACCCCACCCCTGCCCCACTCCTGCTGGGATGGCCACCTTGTCTTTCTCCTTGCCATCTGTGTCAACTGTACAGGCTCTTCTTCCTTTGCACCACTCAATTCTACCCTTTGTCCTGTTGGCTTGCTGCCATATGTGGAGAGGGAAATACTTTTGGCTACCAAGAATCCCAGAAGCAGTGACATGGGGAGTAGGTAAAGTTCCAATTGAACCAGCAGGGACTCAGAAACAGATTTAGAATCTACCATTATTTTTCTAGTTCCTGCTGGGTTTCATCCCTTAGATAGAGCTTTAAATATATAGTCTCACACAACCCCAGGGACTCGTCATGCATTACAGACTGATCACTGAGGATAATTATTTCAGATAGTTAAAGCCAGTAGTTTCTCAACTTATTTTAATAGAATTTTTAAAATTTCAAATGAAACCTTATGTGCATATATCTACACACACCTCATTAAGTCACATACTTACAGTTGATTTGCAGGTGACTTCCCCAGCAATTACCAATTCTATATAACAGCAAAGTGTTCGAGTAGAAGCACAATGCTCTATGCACAATGTATTCTCCATCACTTCATATTTAAGGCTAAGAGAGAGTTTTGGGAAGACTTTCTCTTCTTCTAGGAAAGCCAATCAATATGAAATACCATTCCATCTTCCCCTGGATCTTGTGCTTGTATGTGAAGTGTGGAATTGTAGAAGTTTGGGAATAATGCCACACGAGGCATAACAAAATGAAAAAAGGAAAAATAATAGAGTGATTTTTGAGGGTAGCATTGAGGTACAGAACCCAGGAACTGTGAAATCTCACATTATCTTTGGTCTTAAAATTACATGCAATAACACATTTATTTGAGTAAGTCAATTTGGGTTGCAAAACTGCTGACATGGAGTCCAACTCACCCTTCCTGGATCACCTGCCCATTCTACTACCCCTCATATTGGGTCCTCAGAGAGCTCAGAAGACCTCAGGACTCCCAGAAGTAAAGTTTGGACACTTTTGAGATATATTATAAGTGCAACAGGATTAAGAAATGTTATTTACAACTTGAATGAATTGCACATAGGCCATATTTAGTAAAATTTAAAAAAAATTTTTTATTAACTTTCAGTTTTTCCATACTATAATTAGACCATTCATGCATAGTAAGGGAAACCTTATAGGCCATGAAGTTGTGGGTGGTTTTGATTTACTCTATCTCTATAGGTTGCTGTGTCCATTTTACTTTTAGTACTTACACATAAGTGGCTTAATTTTATTTTGGTCAGTACATATGGACAATATTTTAATTATATCAAACTTTTTGAGGTTTCCTTGTGATACAGTAACTGATGAAAATTATAAATATTTCAAATATACATATATAAAAAGGGGAAATTTCTCCATATTCTCAACTGCTCATTTGAAAGTTTCTCATAATTCTCATATACCAATGACTTGTTGGATATATTGAACATTTAAATAACTTTATGTGTTGAACAATGTTAGTACAATCTTTTTTATTGTGCATCTCTGTATTGGAATGAAATGGTGAAAAATAAACTATCACAAAGGATCTTGAATGCAGAAGAGCGAAACAACTTCTGAAGGAAAGACCATAAAATAATCCCAATTTCAGAGTGGTGGAAGTAGGGGAGAAAGAGAGAGATGCCAAGAGTTTTGGAAGAACATAGGACAGAGAATCAATGAAGGGAAGGAATAAAAAGATCTGTGGTTGCTCAAGGAGGAGAAACACTGGCCTGACTCTTGATGCAAACATAGGATAGGCTTCATGGTGATTACCACTGTTGGCGACTCAGAAATGAGGGAGAGAAGTGAGATTACCCATGGTATTTTAACTGTCAAGGTTAAAAATAGAAGCATCAGTAAGAAAGTTAGAAGGCAAGCCACATGCTGGGATAAAATGCTTGCAAAATGCATTATTTGTTAAAGACTTTTATCTAAAAGGTACAATGAATTCATAAAATTCAAAACTAAACTCTCAATTTTCAAAAAAATTTCAAAAGATGGCGTACAGATAACAAATAATCATATGAAAAAGACATTAAATAGTATATGTCATTGGGAACATTAAGCATAATTATTTAAGGTAAAATAATAATGATATATCACTAAAATGGCACCACTAAACCCAACTAAATAAATGAAGCATGCATTTAATATATTGCTAAAATAAGTGGCTTAAATCCACAAAAGTAAACTAGTAAACTAGAAATCAGTATGGAGATTCCTCAACAAATTAAAAGTAGAAATTTTTTTGGCCCAGTTATTCCTTTTCTATATATTTTCATGAAAGAGTTAAAGACTCTGTATAACTGTAATACATGCATACCATGTTTATAGCAGCACAATTCATAACAGCTAAGTCTTGGAAGCATACATCTATCAAAAAAAAAGAATGGATAAACAAAATGTGGTATTTACCCACAATGGAGTATTACTCTGCCATTAGGAAAGATAAACTTGAGATCTTAATGCTAACTGGAATTAATCAGACACACAAGCTAACATATTACATGATTTCTCCTATATGAGAAGCCCAAAATACAAATAAAGAGAAACATAAAAGATAGATAACAGAATGTAGGGAGATAAACCTTTCTCAAATGGGAAGAGGATCAAGAGATGGAGGGTGGGGGATCAAAAAAGAATTAAGATGTGTTATTTACTTACACAAACACCCCACAAGGAATTTAATCATTATATGTTGCAAACATATACTAATAAAAAAGAAAGAATGCAGAGTGAAAAAAATTCATTCATTCTTGGTAGAAGTGCAAAGTGGTACAGCTGTTTTGGAAACAGTCTTGTGATTTCTAATCTATAATTTTACCCCCAGTTACTTTTGCAAAGTAGTTGAAAACACACACACTCACCCCCTACACACAAGCATACACACTAAAAAATACCAGAACATAACCTACAGAGAGTTGTAGATTTGTTTACAAATTTCCAAAACTAGATGTCCTTCAATAGGTGAAGACATAAGCAAGCAGTACATTACTTAACAACCAAAGGACTGAGTTATCAACCCATAGGAAAATATTGAGGAGATTAAACCCATTGCTAAATTAAAGAAGCCAGTTTGAGAGACTATCTGCTGTATGGGCCCAATTGTATAACATTCAGGGAAAGACGAAGGCACAGACAAACTAAAAAGAGTAGTGGTTTCCAGTGGTGCTGGGAGAGGAGGGAAGAAAGAAAAAGTTAATATGTGAGATTTTTATGACAGTGTTAACTACTCTATAAGACATTGTAATAATGGATTTGTGACATGATGCAGTAGTCAAAATTCATAGAACTGTATACCACAGAGCATCCTTTTATGTAAACCATTAATAACAATGTATAAATATTTCTTCATACCTATGCAAGATGCTATTAAGAGGGGGAAATATGCAGAGAGTCAAGGATATGGATGAACTCAGTAGAATTTGTATCACTTTTTGCCTGGAAATCTAAAACTTTTCTTTAAAACAAGTCTATTAACAATGACAGCAAAAAATGCAACCTAAAAGAAGGAGCCAAAATTAGCTTGAAAAAGCATAAGAACATTATAAAGAACACAAAGTGTGTCAGGAATTAGCCACTCAGGAAATGGAGGGTGCTGCTGAGTGTGGCTGTGGGTGGAGAGGGTCAGGTAGGTGGGGTGCTAAGAGGAGGGGCTCTCCCTGGAATTCCATGTGGTTGGACCATCAAGTCTGAGGCATGAAATCAAGAACAATAGAAAGGGGGAGGCAGACCAAGTCCTGTTCATGGAGTCATTGGGAAATGAATTGTATACAATAGACAATGGGAGATTTTGAGGTTTGTAAACATTTTTCTTCTGAGATTGGGTTGGCAATGACTCATAGGCTGGTTCAAGAGTGAAACTAGATCACACAGGTAGGGGTGTTTGCACCAAGCTGATCTAGAACAAGGTACTGATAAATAGCCTGTAAGTTCCATAGGAGCATCAGTGTCTCAGTGCTGCAAAAGCAAATCAGAGAGTCCTTATACTTCTACTTGCTGTGGAAACTTGTGTATGAAATTTTCCACACAATTTGTAGACATGTTAAGTAACTTTTCTGTTATTTGCTAACATAGCAAGCAGAGCTGACTCCTTTGGGAAGTGCTGACTCCTTTGGGCAGTGCTGACTCCTGCTTTTGGGTTGTGTTGGAGGCATGGGATGCATCTACATCTAGAGAAGGTGATCTAGGCAGGAGCAAAGTTCTAGAAATTAAAATTCAAAATATGTCATTGAGTCATAATCCAACTGTCTAAAATAAGGATACAGAAGAAAAATGACAATGCTTGCAAAATCTTTGAGAATAATGCAAGTGGACCAAAAGCCAGGATTTTTAAGTGTTTACCCCAAATAAGTGTTATTTTATTTGATGTGGTCAACAGTGATACCCATAAATACACCTGTAAAAACAATGGACAATTCATCTCAGTATAGAAACAAACATAATTAGTATTTCTGAACACCTTCCACATGCTGGGCACTTTGCAATAATTGCTCCAATTTCAGGCACTGATGTTTAGAGTGTTGAACTAATTCTCCCAATATCATTGCCAACCATGTAGAAGCATAATTAGGGTCAGGCACAACAGTTAGGCTTCAGACTCCCATCTTCTGCGTCAATATCCCTCACCCCAAAAGAATGAAAGATGTCTTTCAATAATATCAATCTTACTAATGTGACATTAATTATCTTAATTAAATAATTCCAGGAATATTTTAAATTTTCAGAAGCAGTGTCTTTGGGGGGATACCACAGATGTTGAATATAGACAGGAAGTGGAGTAGGAAGTTCAAATTCTTATTTGCCAACACACTAGGTCTGGAAAAGAAACAGAAACTTCATAAGCCTTTATTTTGTAGTCTGTATTTGAATGAAATGAAGTTACATAGATAAGACATCTCTCGCTCAATGCATCATAAATGCTCAATTCATATTAGATCAACCATCCTTGTTTCATTTTTTATGATTTGGTCTCCTGAATGGATCTCCCCAGCATGAAAGAAAGAACTGATTCTTTTGGCAGTTATATCTCCCCATGAAAACAAATAAATTGATACCCAATTTGGTCTCATTAGCTTCGTAAATATGAGTCATTCTGCAGAGTGAAATAACCTCTTGGAGAACTTTTAAGTGCTCTTTTTAAATCTAAAAAGCTGTGGAGCAAAGTTGGAGTTCATTAATCTCCTCAAAGTCTTGTCTGAGGCAATCGTCAGCCTCCCTTTCTGATATCAATAGATTCAAAATCCTCTCTGATGACTGTGCTTTTATGACTTTGATGACTGTGGTATTCTGACAGTATAATTATATGGTTATTAATAACCTAAATGGCTGATCTGGCTGGAATATCAATGATAGTTCACTGAGAGAACAAAAACAAGGTTTCCCGCTTGGCAAAACTCAGAGGTGCACAGAGTACCATGGCGTTGATCCACCATCCGTTTGTGCCTGTATAAAGAATGGTGTGTGGAAGTCTGTGCCCTAGGTTTGTACAGGACAGTAACTCAAAAGTCATACACAGCCGTGGTTATAATTTTATAAGACCATGTCCAAGGCCATCACAGGACAATAACATAACAGTCATACAAAGTCATGGTTAAAAGTCATGGTTATAAGTCATACAAAGTCCAAGGCCAATTTTCCTGACTTTAAAGATCTTTAAAAGTCTCTGTCTTAGCAGTTGTCACTGTGTGTCAGGCTAGGGTTCTGAAGACGAAGCAAATCTGCATTGATAGGTATCTATTCAAAGAGTTCAGGGATTATCTTTTTATTTCCTGATGTACCTCAATGTCCAAAACAGTAATTGGCAGTGTCATGGACTTGTACTACAGAATATTTTCCCAATGCTTGCTGTAAGAGTGAAGCTCTGTAATCACATATGCCAGCATCATCACTGGAAGCATCAACAATAACCCACCAACAGAATAAACGTATTTAGCATGTAGCCTCTACAAAGACTCACTCCTAAGTGGTTTTTCAACTCTAAAATCATTATTTAAGTACAACGTTAAAATATTCTTATTAATTTACCTTTCATCTATTATTCCTATCTGTTCTATTGGAAGTACAGATAACAAGGAGTTCATACTGCAAAATTGTTGGAAATTGATTCTGCTGATTCCTTTTCCAAATAGCTTTCTTTTCTCTTCTTTTCCCAACTCCTTTAATATTAGTTCAGTGTTTCTTTATTACTTACATGGACCACTTCCAGAGCTTTCCTATTGCTTTCTCTATTTCTAATTCATTTCCCTCTTCATGAAATAAGACTTCCTGGTTGACTTCTAAATGCTGGACTGATTGTACCATGTCTCCCTCCTGGGCTCAGCATTACCTTCAAAAACAAACTAGGCTACCTGGAAGGCTTTGAAGGTCCTTTGTAATTTAGTTTCCTGCCTCCTGTTTCAACACGCCCTCCCTTTTCTCTTTTCCATGCTGTGATTGCACCACCGTGCATGATTCATCATTCCCCAAGTACCTACATGCCTGCTTTCAACCTGTCCCTCCACTAGAATATCAAATCTCTTGCGCTCAATATCATCAGCCTTCAATAAGCAGTTCAAGTGGGAAGGGAATCAAGATATAGGGGAGAGAGGAGAAAAGGGATGAAAAACAATTGAGATATGTAACGTACAGGTACCAACTCTCCACAAAGAATGTAATCATTATGTAATGCCAGCATGTGGTACTAAAAAAAATAAAAACTGACAAAACAGATGAAGTTCAAATATGAAACTACACATTGACACATTCTCTGTTCCCCTCCTTGTTATTCAGACTTGCCCGACTCTCATACCTTTTTCAATTTTCTGACTGTGTAGTTTTTCTTTTGCATCATAGTACAGTTATTTGTGTTCACAGGTAATTTAGCTTGCTGTTTCTAACAGTTTAGAAGGAGTAATATATTACAGAAATAGCCCTACTGCATTTTAGCTCTTCCCATTAAGAACTGAAGCCCCAAACTGTCACCAATGGCCAGTCAGAGTAGACAGTGAGCATGAAGGAAGTTAAGTGTGCATTAGCAGCTGTGGAAGAAGTCAGCTTATTACCACAATTAGCCCCAGTTCACTTTTAGAGAAATGTAGTGGGGATTAATTTTTACATGGACATTCTGTATGCAATAATAACCATGTTGAGTTTTCTAGGGATCATAGTCTTAGGCCTTTTACACTGACTTATCTTGCAGAACCTTAGACATATACTGCTGGCCTGAAAGTGTGATTCTCAGTTTTAAATTGTAAAAATTACAGGTTGGCTAATGATTATATGGAGCATCCAGGATTTCACCATAAATTCAAATTAACTAGTTTTTAAAACTGAATTCATATCACCTACACATCTTTGCTGCTAGCCCCTACATTGTAGAAGTCTATGTCCTCTCCCCAGAGATGGGAAATTCCTGTGCACATGCTGCAGTGTGCTTTATTTTTTTGACTCATCAGGGAAACTGGAAAGCATCCCATCAATCAGAAGACAGCACTGCAGAGGCCTGGAGGAGGGCTGCTAACAGACAGGGGTGGGAAGTGGAAATCTGAGCAAGCAAACAGAGCTCATCTGAAAAGTCGCTTGTGATTCCAAGGGTGTCCCATGAGCACCATGCAGAAGAATCACCTGTGAAAACCAGTGGTTCATTATAGGTCTGTCCACAAGCCTGGAGAGCAGGAGATCTGGCCAATGTTAGAATCATCCTGCTTATCAAAGCACTCCAGGTTATTGTGTGCATGTGAAGTCTGAGCCTGCAGCACTCTGTGACCAGGTTGTTGAAAGGTTTTTCTGATCCATTAGCAGCAGACTCTCTTTTTGTGGTCAGAAATCTCTCTCCACCTTCCCTCACACTGATGCAGCTTCTGGTATATAAAAAGGGAAAGATGCTGAGAGTGTGAGTGTGAACCAAATAGCTCAATAGCTCAAGGGTGCAGTACTATGGTTTGTCTGATGTTGAAGAGAGTGGGATTATCACCTGGAGAATAAACCAAACCAAACCAAACCAAACCAAACCCAACCCAACCCAGCTGTATGGACTATATCAGAGCATGTACATCTCTTTAAATTATCCTGGGCCTTGTAACAATGTACCCCATACTGGGTGGCCTAGAACAGAACAAATTTATTCTCTTGCAATCGTGCAGACTGGAAGCCTAAAGCCAAAGCGTTGGCAGGATGTGATCGATCAGAGCACCCGTGCTTTAACTTAATTCCCAGCGTTGCTGGCACCCTTCATGTTCCTTGGCTCATAGATGTAGAGGCATCAGAGTTTCTGCCTCCCTCACCACACAGTGTCTTCTCCACACCCTGTCTCTTCTCCCCTTTCTTTGGGGGTGCCCATCATATTAGATTAGGGCTCACCTGAATTCAGAGGGTCTTTGTCTTAACCTGTTCACATATATAATGACACTATTGTCAAGTAAGGTCACATTTACAGTGACTGAATGTTAGAGTTTCAGCGTACTTTTTAGGAGAGGGAATGCAACCAGTGTCATTGTCTAAGGGGCAATGAGTGGGAACACAGTGCATATGCTCCTTGTTTACCAACAAAAGCTGTGAAGCTTCATTGTGATTTCAGCTGCTCCCAGTATTCTTTATCAGCTATGTGGAAGTGGGGCTGAGGCTTCAGGTGGAAGTGACTTAGAACTTTTTGAATAAAAACAGAATATGCAATTTTCTGGGGTCTGGGTATGAAAAGGAAGGTCAGAAAAGGAATGACACTGTATACCTTAACCTTCCAGAAGGGGTTCTGTTGCTTATGACATTTATGTAATTTCATTGTCCAACAAGATGTTATTTATTTCAAATATTTTTCTAAATCCAAGCCTAAACTTCTTCCAAGCCACTTATACTTCTGTATCTTTTACTGAAACACAGGGTTAAAATCTCATTATTGGAGCCCAGTGTGGAAAGAATAAGGTTTATATTACATAATTGATGTATTTCATGGAAGCCCAACTATCCTTTGGATGAACATGAGCAAATAGACCACTGGAAAACTCTGTCATTTGGTCAGTTCTGCAGTAATTTGAGGAAGATCTTTAGGCTCATTTGTGAAGATAATTTCCTGACTTCCTGGGCAGAATTTATCCAATGAATGAGCCAGTCAGGAGGGCTGAAATTGGTTAGGATCTTGCTAAGAAGATATTGGCATTGGCACCTAACTTTTACTATTGGCAGGAAGGACAGGTTCTGTATGCTTGTGATCTTTTTGCTAACACTGAAGCTTTGCAAATAATTCAAATAATTACTCCATCAATAATTCCACTTGCTACATTAATTTAATTTTTTATTTTTCCTCAAGGGCAAGCATTATGTCTTCCTTTTTGTTGCATAAATTAAGTGTCCAAAATGATGTGTATATATATGAATATCATATTATATATAGTGAAATTATTAATACAGATAAGTTGTTTTAGATATCCATAAGCTCACATAGCTGAAGGAGAAAGATACACACACACACACACACACACACAGAACCTAAATTCTTGTGCTTTAGAAAATTGCTGTTAGACAATACAATATTATTAACTTATATGTTTTATTGTTCTAGCCAAAAATTCATTGTTAAAACTAATGTCAAGGAGCTTTTCTTCCTTATTTTCTTGTAGATTTCTATATTTCTAGTCTAATGCTTAGGTGATAATCCATTTTGAGTTGATTCTATATATATATGTATATCTGACAAATTAGAAATTTCAATCCTGGTCTCTGGATAACAATTTCTAGAATAAAATCTATATTTCTATTTACAAGCTGTATGACCTTGAACATGTTAATTAATCTTTCTGTGAATCAGATTCTTCAGGTATAAAATGAGGTTAACACATCTGATAAGAGCATTTAAAAAGATAATTCGTGAAAAGCACTGACATGGATTTGCTCCATAGTGAGTCCTTAATAACTGTAGCAGAATCCCATGATTACATAAATCAAGACATAATGAAATTAGCAATTAGCCTCTATTCTCCATAGCAGACTCACCCTTGTCATTTCTCTCATCTTCAAATACAAGTACTTCACTTTTCTCATGTAACTACATTTTTTATCTCATGTGTAAGTTTTTAATAATAATGTAGTACTAGTACAATATTTGAACAGTATAATATGCATAGAAATAGATGTAAAATTGACAAAGCATGTGCATGATATTTAAGTTTATGATTAGTTATATTTTCTTCATATTAATATATTGATATCTATGCAATTGTTAATATTGCAGTATCAGTAGAGTATTATGATGTGATCTAACAATTCCCTGGATTTCTTCCTGTAGTAGATAAAGTGGTGATTCATCCAGATTCCTTCTTCATGGGTCCTATGCCTATCTCATAGCTGCTAGGAGCACTTGTTCCTGAAGACTCATAGACATACCACTTGCTGGGTCTGCTGCTTAGCGCCAGAAATCTGTCCACCGGAATAGGGTGTGCCCTACCAGGAGCTGGCTAAGATGAATGCCTGATAGATGGAAGGATAGAAATGCCTCATATGAAGATAGATGGATAGAAGAGCTTCATATATGAAGTGCAGTCTTAAATCCAGGGCTGTCCATAGGGTGTCCTGAGACAGTAATTGCAAGTACACTTCCAGCTATTTCATTCCTTGCCTTTCTTACCCCCAATTTCTTAACAGTTATACTCACTGAGGACAATCCCTAATAAAACTTCTGCATATGATTTTTATCTGTTACATTTGTTTCCAAGTACTTTGTCCTAACACTTTAATTTTGATAGTCCACAGAAGTTCACACTGGTCCTTTCAATGGATAAAATAATTCTAAACACCCCTGTGAGCGTGTTGTTCCAGAAAAGACGCTCAGCAGATCCATTCATGGTACAAACTTCTCAGCTGTTTCAGCCTTATGTTCCAGTAAACATAGAAGTGCTGAAAGTATTGAGGGCAGATAGAAGCATTATTTGGAACCTCTGGAAAGCCACTATTGTGAATCTTAGCAGAGATCTTCAGGATTTTGGATGTAAGCCATAGCTTTTTTTGAGACAATTGCTCCCCTTTTGCAAAGTACCTGTTTGTGTTTGTGTGTGAGGACCTGGTCGATACTGAATGCTTGACTGTAGGACTAGTAACTTTGCAACCTTAATCTGCCAATGTCAGCTGAGTGATACCTGAACTAGTGAATCATAGAATCAGTCATTTGGTGAAATAGAAATGGTATGTGAGACCAAGTCAAAGCCAAAATAGAAGTTGTAGGCAGTGGAGAAGGTGCTTTCCACTCCAAATTTACCTTCTACTGTGTGTAACCTTTTCTATATGTACCCATACCTACAGATTGTGTGCAGTCCTCTGATGCTAGTTAATGTAATGAAAAAAGAACAAAAGCTCTCCTTCAAAAATAAGTGTGTGCCACATGCTGCTATTACTAGAAGTGAATGGCAATTTAACTTCTTCCTTTCCTATCCTTATTCCTTTCATTTCTTTCTCTTGTCTAATTGCTCTGGCTAATGTTTCCAGCACTATATTGAATACGAGTGGTGATAGTGAACATGCTTGTCTTGTTTTCAACTTTAGAGTGAAAGCTTTCAGTTTTTGATGATTTAATGCGATGCTGGCTGTTGGTTTGTCATAGATGGCTTTTATCAGATTGAGGTAAAGACCATCTATTCCAATTTTCTGTAGGGTTCTTATCATGAAAGAGTGTTGGACTTCATCAAAAGCTTTTTCTACATCTATTGAAACGATCATGTGATTCTTATCTTTGGCCCTATTGATATGATGTATTAGATTTATTGATTTGCATATGTTGAACCAACCCTGCATTCCTGTGATGAATCCCACTTGGTTGTGGTGTGTAATTTTCTTGATGACTTGCTGCATTCTGTTTCCCAGTATTTTATTGAGTATTTTTGCATCGATGTTCATTAGGGAGATTGGCCTGTAGTTCTCTTTTTTGGTTGGGTCTTTTTCTGGTTTTGTTATTAGGGTAATACTTGCTTCCAGGAATGATTTAGGGAGACTTACTTCCCTTTCAATTTCACTGAAGAGTTTGAGGAGTGTTGGCATTAAGTCTTCCTTAAATTTCTTGTAGAATTCAACCGTGAACCCATGAGGACCTGGACTTTTCTTTGTTTGTAAGGCTTTAATTACAATTTCAATTTCATTAACTGAAATTCGGTTATTCAGCAGTTTTACATCCTCTTGATCCAGCTTAGGTAATTCATATGTTTTTAGAAATCTGTCCATTTCTTCTGTGTTATCAAACCTATGAGAGTAAAGAGCTTCAAAGTAGGTATTGATGATCTTCTGTAATTCCATAGAGTCTGTAGTGATATCACCCTTTTCATTCCTTATTGCATGAATTTGAGTTTTTTGTTTCCTTTTTTAAATAAGGTTGGCTAGGGGCTTATCGATTTTATTTACTCTTTCAAAGAATCAACTTTTTGATTAATTCTTCATATTGTTTTCTTCGTCTCACCTGTGTGAATATCTGCTCTGATCTTTATAATTTCCTCCCTTTTTTTGGCTTTAGGCTTCATTTACTCTTCTTTTTCTAGATGTTTGAGGTGTAACACCAGGTTGTTTGTGTTTGTTCTGTTTTCCTGATGTGAGAATTCACTGTAGTAAATTTTCCTCTGAGGACTACTTTCATTGTATCTGACAGATTCCAGTAAGTTCTATTTGCATTTTTGTTTGCTTGTAGATACTGCTTAATTTCTTCTTTAATTTCCTTTGTGACCCATAGATTGTTTGGAGTGTATTATTTAATTTCCATGTGTTTAGAGTTTTTGCAGTTTCTTTTGTCATTAATTTCCAATTTCATGGCAGTGTGACCAGATAATATGTGTGGGATAATTTCAATTCCTTTGCAATTACTTTAGCATGTTCTATGGGCTAGTATATGGTCTATTTTAGAGAATGACCCATGTGAAGCTGACAAGAATGTATATTCTGATGTTGGGTGGAAAACCCTGTACACGTCTACCAAGTCCATTTGCTCACAAGTTTGATTCAGTTCTGTTATTTCTTTGCTGATTATCTGTCTAGTTGATCTGTTTCTTTGTGTCAAGGGTGTGTTAAGGTCTCCCATTATAATTGTGTTGTTGTTTATTTCATTTTTCATTTCTATTAATACTTGTTTTATATAGCTGGGTGCTCCCATATTTGGTGCTTACATATTTAAGATTGTTATTTCTATAAGGATAGGAAAGGAAGAAGTTAAATTATCATTATTTGTAGATGACATGATACTTTACATAGAAGACCCCCAAAACTCCATTGAAAGACTTCTAGATGTAATAACAAAATACAGTAAGGTAGCTGGGTACAAAGTCAACACTCAAAAATCAATAGCATTCCTGTACACAAACAACAAACTCACTGAGAGAAAGATAAGGGAAACCACCACCTTCATTCACCATAGCATCCAAAAAAACGAAGTACTTAGGAATCAATTTAACAAAGGAAAAGATCTATTCAGTGAAAAGTATGATACTCCAAAAATAGAAATCTAAGAGGATCTCAGAAAATGGAAAGACATTCCTTGTTCATGGATAGGAAGAACAAACACTGTGAAAATGGCCATTCTACCAAAATTACTATACAGATTTAATGCAATTCCCATCAAAATACCATTAGCATGTCTCACAGATCTAGAGAAATCATTCTTAAAATTCATTTGGAAACAGAATAGACCTAGAAAACAAAGCAACTCTAGGCAACAAAAGCAAGGCAGGAAGCATCACAATTCCTGACTTGAAATTATACTACAAAGCTATTGTGATAAAATCAGTATAGTACTGGAATCAAAACAGAACTGAGGATAAATGGAATAGGTTAGAAGATACACCCACAACTACAAACACACTCAGCCACCTTATCTTTGACAAAGGGGCCAAACATGTTCACTGGAAGAAAGATACCTTCTTTAGTAAGTGATGCTGGAGAAAATGGCTTTCCATATGCCAAAAACTAAAACTAGATCCAAGCCTATCACCATGAAATAAACTAAAGTCAAAATTGATCAAAGATCTAAATATTAGAACAAAAACACTAAATCTACTGGAAGACAAAGTAGGTAGAAATCTTGAAGATATAGGGGTAAATAGAGAGTTCATGAACAAAAATCAAACTGCATGGGAAATACTTCTCAGAATCAACAACTGGGATCTCATTTTATTAAAAAGTTTTTGCATGTCAAAAGAAATCTCCAACAAAGTGAGAAGAAAACTCATGAACTGGTAAAAAAATATTAGTCAACTGTCCCTCAGACAAAAGACTTCTATCTAGAACATATAAAGAACTAAAAAAAAATCAGGCCCCTGAAATTCAAAGACCCAATTCAAAAATGGGCATCTGAGATGAAATCACACTTCTCAGCTTAAGAAATACAAATGGCAAATAAATGCTTGAAAAAATATTCAACATCATTGGTCATTAGAGAAATGCAAATTAAAACAACACTAAGATTCCATCTCACTTCAAAAAGAATGACCAAGATCAATAAAACAACCAATAACAAATGTTGGAAAGGATGTGGGGAAACAGGAACTCTTCTGCACTGCTGGTAGCAGTGTGGACTGGTGCAGCCACTGTAGAAATCATTTTGGAGGTTGCTGAAAAAGCTGGGATTGAAAGTCCCATTTGACCCAGCTATTTCACTTCTGGGCATATTCCCAGAAGAATTGAAAACATCATACCACAGTGATATATGTGCACCCATGTTTATAGTATCACAATTTGTAATAGCCAAATCTTGGAAACAACCCTAATGCCCATCAACGAGGAATGGATAAAGAAGATGTGGTATTTCTATATAATGGAGTACTACTCAGCTATAAGGAAGGCTCACATAGAGGCTTTTATAGGTAAATGGATGTGACTCGAGACCATACTCCTAAGTGAAATAAATCAAACCCACATGTGTAAACACCATATTGTCTCCCTAGTGTAAGAAACTGAAAGGGTAAATAAGATACAAAATCTTCAATAAATATTGTGAAAGGGTACAAAGCTGCTCAAAAAGAAAAAGCAAAGAAGAAAAGAAAGAAGGAAGGGAAAAGAAAAAAAGATGTAAATGTGTATATATATGTATTGATATACTTAAGATAATTGTACCACAAAGTGTGTTAGTTCTTCGAACAAAACAGTTAACGTTCATAGGATTAGATCGATTATGCATGCCTGTATCTGGTAATCTGAGTAACTCCTTTGAAGAAAACAATACAAAATAACAACCTTTGTAATATTCCTACCACCTTGTTCAGAAAGCCTATATTGTTATTGTTGTGGACTCTCTGTTACTATTATTTATTTATCTTTTTTTTTTCTTTTCTTGTTTTTTGTGTTTGGTCTTGTTATACTGCCTAACATGGAAAGGACAGATAAATGGGAATAGGCTGATAGAGGCCTGGAACTACTCCTAAAAAGTTTACAAGAATTGACTTTATTAAAGGTGATGATATGAATGGTTACTGTGAAGAAGATGAGACATTATGGTAGCCATTGCTGATTTATCATCATTACATTCTGAAATACAATAATGCTTCTATTCCTTTATTTGATCAGTTTTAGTCAGTTCTCTATTATTTGATTGTGGTATATGGGAAGGTATGGACAGCTATCTTGAAGACAGTGAGAGACATTATGGTAGCCATGGGTGATTCCTTACTGTCTGGTTTGAAGGCCTGTGGTGCTTTCATTCTTTTGTTTTTATTGGTGTTATACAATTTAGCTTCATTTGAGTTTATTGCATGTGAAGGCATGAACAACTATTTCAAAGAAAACAAGAGACAATCGTAGCCACTGATTTCCTGTTGTCTTGTTTTGAAGTCCTGTATCACTTACATTGTTCTGTTCTGATCTTTGTTTTGTTCTATTCTGTTTTGTTTCGTTCTGTTTTATTCTCTTTAAAATAAAAAAAAGTGAATGACTACTGTAAATACCCCAAGCCATGGTGGCCCCATAGGACAATTGTGAAGTGATCTCACTGGAAAGAATTTTGGTGAGATTTTTGTATGTTCCTTTTACAGTGAAAAAGATATTACCTGTAGTGAACACAGCTGAATTGCTTGGCTTCTCTACTATTTCTAAAGAAATCTACTGGAAGTTTGCTAATATGCAGAGGAACAATATGAGAAAGGATTTTGTCAAAAGGGTTCAGGAATAAAGATATTTGTGAAAAAATGAATGGTTCCCAGAAGGTGTATGTTACATAGAAAATTCTCAATCGTCAAGCAGATAAAAATGAGCATCCTGTGGACTTTAGTCAGCCTGTTTTCTTAGCTCCTTTGACACTCATCTGTGGGCCTACATACAGATGATCTGTGGCATCAGGATTGAAACTTCTGTGTGGGGATCATAACCTATGTATCCTTCAACAAACTGAACGAGGCACTGTTACTATCAGCACTGATAATGCCTTTAGCAGTAACGAAAGCCAAGAACCTTATACATAGGGTAAGTGTGCATTTAAATTTCTTCCAAGTTTTTGGATTGTACATCTTGCCTGACATTCTATTAACTACTCTCTGATTTCAAAGATGCCCCACTTTGAATAATATGTTGTGTGGTCACCCTGTCAGTATTGCACCACTCACATACAAAATAATCTTGCTGGCAGGTGGTAGGTGTACATTTTCCCTTTCCACAGTGAAGCAGTCAGAAATTTAATTTAAAGGAAAATTTCCATTAAAATTTCCTCTGTTTTCAAAGAGAAAGCAGAGAAATTTAATTTAATGAAATTTAATTTAATTTAATTTAATTTTTAAGTTATATATATATATATATATATATATATATATATATTCTCATCAAAATTCTTCCCATGAGATCACAATTGTACTATGGGGTCACCATGGCTTGGGGCTATTTAGATTTATTCACTCTGCAAAAAATATTTCCAACTAACTTCCATTCAATGACTTATAAAATACCTATTCATCACCATGGAATTCCTATTTGCAGTGATAATAACCAAGGAAATCATTTTACTGTGAAGGAGAATTCATAATGAGATTAAAACTACAGATTAATTTATTTTCACCATGTCCTTCATAAAACAAAATTGCTGACTTGATAGGCAAATGGAACTGTAACTCAGGGCACAGTTTTGAGGCATATCCTGTGAAATTACTGTACTGCAAAATAATGTATGTAGCTTATACCAGCAGCTATTCATATCAGTCAGAGTCACAACAGGAGAGGGAAACCAGACAGCATTTTGAAAATGTAAACTTTATTATAAATAATTATTAACTACAACAAGGAATTACTCACTAAATTTCAAAGAGGAACAGAAAAAAATCTCTCACTGATGAAGATATACAGAGAAGACCTGACCACTAAGGTTTAGACAGACCACCAAGAGAGGTACAAATTGGCAAGGACTCCTTTCCCCGTCCAGGAAAAGATGCAGCACTCATTGGAAAAGATGGAGTCAATGTCCATGGGAGGTTGGCCAAGTTTTTGGAGCTGCCACATTGGAGACACTCCCTGGGAACCTGACTTCTAAAATAATAGAAGAAATGACCTATCAGGAGGGAGCATGTCACAGAAACCACTGAGAGATTGCTTTCATTGCATTTGGAAAGCTGTCTATAGGGAGGTGGTACATACATGGAGCTTTCTGGGAAGCTTCCTTTTGTGGTGTCAGTGAAGAACTATTGTTATGGTTTGCGTCTAGATGTTCCCCAAAGCATCGTGTGGTCATAGGTGGGACTTTTTCAGAGGTGGCTAGATCTAGTGTGTGTGACTGATTCATGGTGCAATGCTAGGATTAAGGGTACTCGGATTAAGGGTAAGCAACTACTAAATACATCCACTGATTGGTTTAGCACTGCCCTAATCCCAGTAGCCTGGATACAATATAAGGGACAGAAAGGGGCTTTTCTTCTCCATTCCTTGCTTACTTTTGCTACCTTCTGCTTGCCTTAAACTGGTTCTCTTCTGTGTTGCCCTTTGCCAAGACACTCTTCCTGTAATTGAAATCAGCTGATTATGGACTGAAATCTCTACAAACTGTGATCTAAAAAACCTTTCCCCCTTTAACTTTGCATGTTGGATATTTCATCTCAACAACAAGAGAAAAGTAACTAAGACACCTGTAAATATTGGAACTCTCAAGGAAGATACTTATGTGGTGATGCCCTGGGAAAACACTCATTGGCATGTTGGGGAAAGTTTCCAATTAAAAGTTGACACAAACTGCTGGCTATAATGAGCCATAAGAACCCAGAACAAGGGGAATTCTAGAACCTGAAACTAATCCAAATCCACCTAAAGTGACCCTCCATGGTTACCCGCTGTCAAAGATTAGAAATGTGCCACCTGTCTGATTAGGCATATTTACAAGGTGAACTTTCATTATCACAGAACAGGCAATGAAATGTGAGATAGGAGCTGAGAGATAAGTTGATCACCAGCACAATTCTCCCCTTGACCACTCAGTTTCCATAGTCACACTTCTACATTTTAATTTCTATATGCTAAGGAAACCACTCTGTTTCCACCATGCATATTCTTTCATCTTTGATTCTATGGTCACCAGCTCAGTGGTATATATTTTTTTTTGCTGTGAAATGAGTTCTTATCATAAACAATGTTTCTTGGAACATCATGATCATGGGTACTGGTGCCAGCAGAATCATTAAAGGCAGAGAAGGAAAATCTACATCCAGATTATGTGTCTATTTTGGTGAAGGGCTATCTCAGAGCTCTTCAATTATGGAAGAGGGCCAATGTAATCAATCTGTCACAGGATAGAGAGATGGTTCCCTTAAAAATTGTATCATTTTAGGGCTCATTTATGTTTTATTCTTTTGAAAGATTGAGTACTCAGCAGGCCAGTGTCACCCTAGCTGAACTACTGGGAAGCTATCTTTTGAGATGCCAAAGAAAGTTATTCATCAGATGTCAGACCTTGGTATTCACTGAGATGTGGCCTTTTGGAGTTCCATGGAAACCTGGCCACAGAAACCCCACTGGCAACATTCACTGGAAATCTGTTTTCTAGGTTTCCAGGGGTAGCAATATGCAGGGAAATGCTTTACACTGCAACTCATTCTGAAGCAGCTTTCAGGGCTGCTGTGCTGGGAAACCACTTTATAGTGCTGTAGCATCACTCCTGAGAAAGTGTGCCATCCTGGAGTTGGGGCTGCATACTGCAAATGTCTGACAAGATGCACACCCTGGAACTTGGTGTAGGTACAAAAGTTCTTGCCTTCTGCACTATCCCTTTAGCATCTTCTAGTGACAAAGGTTAGTATTGCGTCAGTTTCAAAGGAGGAATGCTAACTCCACTATCACACAGCAGGCAGTAAAAAGTGAGTTTGGAGATGAGGAACAGTAAACTGATGCTGCCACATCATCATAGTGTGCTCTTCCCCATAGCCAGATTGTACATGCCAAAGATAAAGGAGAAAAGAATGAAAGAAAGGGCATAGTCTACCTCTATTATTCCCAATAATTTTGACCCCCAAACATGCAAACTTGTGCTCCACTGATTTAGATGACAGTGCTCAAGAGATGATGCCATTGATTGGAAGTTACAGTAAAATTTGTATGAAATCAGAATCTGAACCTCCCACCTCAGCATTCTGGTATCCTTATGATGTTATACCACCATAAAGAGAAAAGTGTTCCTGCACTTACTGGGGCATTTGATTCAGACTATCAAGGAGAAATTCCAGTTATATAACACAACTGTAAATAAGTGCACATGTCAAGAAAGACAATGTGTGAAATTCAAGGAATGCACTTGTCTTTTCTTTGGTACCTCATTCCCATACTGTGTCATTCAGGGGTAATGGTAGCAATTCGAAAAAGAAAGATCCACAAAAAGAATAGGAATCCTATGTGAATAGTCATTGCTTACACTATCAAGAAGAAAATTTCAACTGATTGTCAGAAGAGATGAAGAGAATAAAAAAAGTGATGGTAGAAGATAACTATGATTTATTTTTTAATTCCTCTTTAATAGCCACATATGTAGCGACTAGAACACATGTTCTCTTAATTTACCCATCTTTCCTTCTCCCTACTACTTCATGTAAGAATAACTGGAGCTGGAAGCATTTTAAATTTCAGATGAAAATCAAACTGTATTAAGGCCCTGGATCCCTCACCTTTGTAGACTATATAATGATCTATGAAATAGGTGGAGCTCAAAATTCACAGGATGTAATCGGTAATGTGAGGATCTTTATGAGGACCTGCATATGTCTTTAGGAGAATTTATAGGGTCATGTCACTTTGAGGTACTTTACTGGTTTCCCCAGACTTTTAGCCACTCCACTGCTTACTACCTTAAGGACTTAGGTCAAATCATTATTTTGGAACCTTAGTTTGCCAATATGTGAAATAATGATGATAACACATTGAATGTGATAACTGAGGCACACATGATATTGTGTTTATAAAGAAATTAGAAAATATTAGAATGATGTAAAATATGAGTAGTTATTGGTTTCCATTGACTTATGAAGTTCTTCTGTTATCCTCAAATACTTAACATAAAGCATTTCATAAAACGCTTATGTTGGTGTCTATATAGAAGATTCTAAACCAGAAAAACAAATATAGAAAACAAAATGAAACATAAAATTCTGGTGCACAGTAGTTGTTAATAACTTTAGGTATCTGGAAACATGCACTGATATCAGTGTGCATGCTAGAAGCTTCTTATGTCATTATAACCTGCCACAGATCCTTCTTTTACCATTAGCTGGTTCAAAAGACCCATGTGATCATCTCAAGTACATACTAGACCTGAAATAGAATCTTCCTTTGTGCAGAGCTCATTGGAAGCTTGTAGGCTTGAAGGTTACTTGGAAATTGGATTTGCATGTGCTCCCAACTGTGGCTTATGACCTATGGTATACGCTATATGGTATGTTGTTGTCCCCAAATCCACACAGATGTGCAAACCATTGTACATGCTTTTTCACAGAGGTACAATGTAAAACAAGTTTTTTTCTGTGTTTAGAATTATTTCAATTCGCTCTACACTTTGAATTCCCAGAAACTTCATTAATGTAGCAGAGTATTCATCTTATTGTGAGACAGATGTGAACCAAAACCTGTCTTAGTCTTCAAACTGCAATGATACGATGATATTTTTAGGGCCTATGATTAGCAATGGTTCAGAGGCTATGTCTCATAGAGTGCACAGGAATTTCCCTTTCTCTGATGCACAGTTACCCTGCTCAATACACACAAGCTCTTCTACAGTTATTTTATATTTTAATAGTTTATAAATATTTTAACCATCTTTAATTTCATTAACAAATTTGAAAACATATTTATTCATTTAAAACCTTTCATATTTTAAATCTCTGAACCAATTATTAATCTGCTTTTAAATTACTAATTTGAATTACTAATTTGAATTTCACTTCTTTTCCTATTAAATCTGAAAGTATTCTGCATATTTTTGTCTGCACTATTTTATTTGAGCATATGCAATCTTACATCTCAGTATTTTTTTAGTCCCCAGAGTGACTTTTCTCTTTATGTAACTTTCATCCCCACAATTCTGTTGATTTTGTCTTAATTTTTCTTATAATGTGATTTTCTGCTAAAGCTCTTCCTCTTTGTAAAGCAAAACCATTTAATTCCTATTGAAATGTGATCAGGTAAAATAATGCTTTCTTTCTTGAATGTTATTTCTTTTTTATTATCTAATTTTCAGCAGCAAATATTGTGGGTACACAGTGCTTCTCTTGGCATCCTAAAGTGATAGAAACTCTTCAGGCTGCACGTGGGTGTAACCTTGATGTGCTTCTAGTAGGTATGCTCACCTAGAGCTCTACTGGGCACTGTCTGTCCTTCTGAAATGCCTTTTTTTGTTTTGTTTTGTTTTAAATCTTGGTAGGGTGCTCTGTCTTCATGGGACCAAGAAATAATTTCCACATGGTAGGTAGATAAATTGATACTGTATTATTAGAGCACCCTGTCTCTATCAGTGGAAATACATACAAACCTGTTTATTTTTATGACTGTACCAATCTATATGCATATGACAAACTATCAATAAAATAGGATTTCTTTTCTTATTTCTATCTCCTTTCTTGTTAGTGAAAGCTGATGTTCATTCTAACATACCCACTCATATGCTTGACCTCCTTTATGGTAGCATATTTTCCCTTTACCCTGCTCCTGTGCCGGATTTGTGGACAGGCTTTCTGGTCTCCACTGGACATTGCTGTTAATTGCTTAACAAAAGCCTGGACTATTGTTAGTGATTTGTTTAGGTCTTGTCAATGACTTTTAAAATACAAGATGCAATAAAAGCATGCAATGAAATTCGATTTTTTTT
>RJWT010007217.1:0-27945 GCA_004365215.1 Cuniculus paca | reverse complement strand
TTATTTTCCTCTCATTTGCTGTTTTTCATAGTCCTCCTTTATCTTGTTTGTTCATTATATAATTTTTACCTAATAATATAAACTTCCTTATACTACTGAATAGGATCCTTTATCTCTTGTTTCCACCTCCTTTTCATCTTCCATTGCTTAATCTTTCAAATGTTGCATTCTCCATGCTCCTGTTCTCCACATCCTCTGCCTTTAGGAGTATAACCATTAATGTTTATGAATCTATAGGTAGTTGACCCTATGCTATTGCTGTTGAATATTGTTTCATTGTTTGTGGAGCTGAAATAGTTTCATTTAATAGATACTAACTATTGGTCATTATTTGGTTTGTCTTAGAACTTCAGAGAAGATCTAATGCCAACACTTTTCAAACTCTTTAATGAAATCAAAAGGGAAGTAGAACTGCCAAAGTTGCTTCTGGCAGCTAGTATTACCTTGATTCCAAAAGGTAGGCAAGGTTCCAATCAAAATAAGGAACTACAGGCTAATCTTTTACACAAAGATAGACTAAAAAGTCCTCAACAAGATACTGGCAAACAAGTGAAACAAATCATATATCATGACAAACGAGGCTTTATTCCAAAGACTCAAGGATGAGTGAACATACACAAATCAATAAATGTAGTGTATGATCACCTCAATAGATGCAAAAAACCTCTGAAAAAATGCACCATCCTTTCCTGATAAAAACCTAGTAGAAAACAGGTATAGAAGGAACCTGCCTCAATCTGATAAAAGCTAGTTATGACAAATCTACTGTCATCATCATTATCAAGTGGGAAAAAACTGAAAGCTTCCCTTCTAAAATAAGAAATAAGACAAGGATGAAAACCATTCCTGTTCACCATGGTCCTTGAAATATTAGCCAGAAAAATCAGACAAGAGAAAGGTATCAAAAGGATGTGTATAGGAAAAGATGAAGTCAAAGTATCACTTGCAGATGACATAATCCTCTACTTACAAGACCCAAAAATTTCACCGAAAGACTCCTAGAATTAGTAGTCAAATTCAACAATGTGGCAGGATACCAAATTCATGTGCAAAAATCAATAGCATTCTTGCATATCAATAATAAGCTAACTGAGAGAAATTAGGGAAATAATACCTTACACAATAGCATCATACAAAATGAAATGCTTAGGAATTAACCTAACCAAGAAATCGAAAAATTTCTATAATAAAGTCTACAGCACCCTGAAAAAGGAGATCAAAGATGCAGGCAGGACCAATATAGTCAAAAGAGTCATATTTTCCAAACTGATATATAGATTGAATGCAATCGAAATAAAAAATACCAACAGAATTCCCCACAGATCTAGATAAAACAATCCTAAAATTCATATGGAACCAGAAGATACTTAGACTAGCAAAATCAATTCTGTTCAACAAGAGTCAAGCAAGTTAAGAGGCACTACAATCTCAGATTTCAAGTTATATCACAAAGATACAGTAATAAAAATATAACAGTACTGATTCAAAAACAGACATGTGTGTCAAGAAAAAAATAGAGGAAGCAGAAAACAACCCTGGCATATTCATCTATTTGATCTCTGACGAAGGAGCCAAAAGCATACATTAGAGGAAAGATTGCCTCATTAACAAGTGGTGCTGGGAAAATTATCTATGTGCAGAAAAGCAAATACAGATTTGTATATCTCTTCATGTACTCAACTAAAATCAAGATATAAATGTTAAAAGAGAAACAATCTGCTGGTAGATAAAATTGGTAAAACTGTTAAAGACATAGGCATAGCCAAGGATTTTCTAACCAGAAGTCCGCAAGATACAGTACCAAGAATCAACGAATAGGATCATGTAAAATTAAAAAGCATCTGTATAGCAAAGGAAACAGCCAACAGAGTGAAGAGGCAATCTACAAAATGAAAAAATTGTCAATTATTCCTGTCAGAGGATGCATATCTAGAGTATACAAACAACTGAAAAAAAATTAGACTCTCCCTAAAAAAGACACCCAATCAAAAAATGGACAAATGAACTAGACACTTCTCAAAAGAAGTACAAATGGTCAATAAATACTTGAAAAAACTCAAATGAAATATATATCTGGCTATTAGAGAAATGAAAATTACAACCATGTTTAGATTCCATCTTATTCCAGAAAGAATGTCCATCATTAAGAAATAAAGTAATAACAAATGCTGGTGAGGCTAGAGGGAAAAGGAACACTTCTACATTGTTGGTGAGAATGTGAACTAGTACAAACACTATGAAAATTATTATAGGAGTTCCTCACAAAACTAAAATTCGAAATTCTATTTGACCCAGCTATTCTTCTTTCAGGTATCTTCCTGAAAGTGTTAAAGACATTGTATTACAGAGATACATGCATACCCTTATTTACATAAGCACAATTCAAAACACTCAAATCCTACAAATGACTTATATGTCTGTCACTGATAAATGAACAAAAAATATAGTGTTTATACAGAATGGAGTACTACTACTCTTTCGTAAAGGATAAATCTGAGTCATTTTTAGATAAATGGATGCACCTTGAGACCATACCATGAGGTGAAGTATATCAGGCACATAATCTTAAATGCTTCATGGTTTCTCTTTAGAGGAGAAACACAAAATATAAAAAAAGAACTAAAAAAAATAAACTATAGGAAGTGGGGAAATCTTTTCACGTGGGAAGTGGGTGAAAAGATGGAGGGAGATGAGATGGAGTAGAAATAAAAAGGATTCAAAAAGATTTGAGATGTGCTATGTACATGTACCAACTCCCCATAAGGAATGTAATCAATATGTAATGCAAACATGTACTAATAAAAATAAAACCTAAGGCCTTTGATCTTTGATCTAGAATTGATGAAAGCTGTTCATAAGAAAGATACAACCTATTACAAACATGATTCTCTATTCAGAATTTGGGAACAGTATTTTTGGAGGGATACCAAAGTTAAGGTGTGAATTATGGAAGTAGTACTGGATATGAAGAAAAGCGTAAAGATAAACTAAGCATCTGACAAACAGAATTGAGAAGACTTGGGGATTAGCTGTGAGAGATAAGAGCTAAGCGGGAGTTAAGAATGATTCTCAAGTTTATGGCTGGAATAAAAAGACGCAAAGAAATAGAGGTTGAGGTGCAACAGTGTGTGGTTTTGGAACTCTTAAACTCTATGCTCCCTAAAAGTCACACATGTGCAGAGAATAGACAGTAAGTTAAATAGATTTATCTATTGTTTCCAAAAACATTTATGGCCCAGGATTTTTAGCAGAGATGATTTTCCAAACCATTGATCTATTTAATTTCTGAAAGGTGGTATGTTACCCACATCATCAATTATTTATATGTATAAAATTTTAATTACACAGGTATGTACTTATGTTTAAAAGTATAATTAGCATATCAAGTCTGTGGTTTCCTGAAAGATTTTATTATGTGTGAGGATAATTCACACTAATAGATCAGATGATTTACAGGTTTGTGTTGTGGCAGCATTTCATATTTTAGCCTTATAGAACTGAATCTTAGGCATAATCAATTGAGATTATGGACAACATGTGTATCTAATTCCCATGTGGGAATTCTTATGTACTGAATGCCATTGTGTGATTTCCTTTCAGGAATGTAATAAATGATGATTTCCCAAATACTGAGAGACCCATTTAATGCAATTATGAGAATTATGACCCTGAAATAATTTTCACTTGAAATAAAATCTGTTCTCTGTAGTGTAACCAAAGAAGTTCTTATTATTAGTAGTTTATAAGAATTCTAAAGGTGTAAGAATAGCAACTGTGTTAAAAAAAGCTGTTACATTCTATGACTGTAAATCATGGTACGGTAAATTGAATAGATAAAGAAATGCCTAAGAAGGTTAAAGCACAGTTCAGGGTATCTCTGTGGATGATTGGTCAGCCAATGAGGGAGAAAAATCCACCCAGAGGTGAATGGCAACAACCAGTAGACCTGCAGCCTGAAGGGAGTAAAAAGTAAAAAATGAAGGAAGTGTGGCTTTTTCAGACGAGCCCCTGTCTTTGCCATCACCTTTGCCCATTTATGCTTGCACTGGCAGCTCCACAGTGAGCTTTCCAGGCATTCACCTTGTACTAATGCTTCATCTTTCATCTCTTGTTCTGTCTCTTCCCTCTTCTTGGGTTGAGCAGTTGCTGGGTCCTCCAGCACTCCAGAACACACAGGCATTCGGCACTCTCCTGCCTCTAATCTGGTAAACCCCTCTAATAAATCCATTTGTACAATTATGCATGCTTTCTATTGATTCTTTTCCTTTGGAGAACTATAATATAGTCCTTACATTTCTTATCTTGTGAATATCCTCCCATTTGGTAAGTCACTAGAATTTTTTTTTCAAAGTGGTAATTGATGCTTATTGGAGTTATAGAAATCTCAGGAATTCTCAATTTACTTTTTTCAGTTCTACACAAACATTCATACAAGCTTATGTGAATATTCCTTGTGCAAGAACAATGAACCCCAAGTTGACCTAAGATTTACCTTTGTTCAAGTAAATTTGAGTATTTTGTCAGGTTTTGGTTGAAGAACATATTCAAGTGAAATATAATGGATAAAACACGAATATTATTTGAACAAAATAATATTTCAAGAGAGACTGAAAATAATAGAGGTATTCTTTATTATCATTTTCCCTGATCATGTAGCATAAACTATAAACTATAGCTTAATCTTACCAATAGATATAGACACAAAAATTCTAAGTTAAGGACTTGTCACCAGAATCTTATAATGTCTCAAAACACTGTGACAAGGAAGATTTATTTCAGAAATTCATTTATCATGAAAAATCAATATTTATTTTAGTCAAAATACTAGAGAAAGTTACAGAATCATAAAAAATATATTCAAAAGGCATTGACAGGAGTCAGAAAATATGCTTAATAAAATCTTTAAGGAAAAAAACCTCTAAAATATAATGTATACTGTTTATAAAAATTCCTATAAAAATATTATTCTACAATGCTGAAATCATTGTATTAAGGCCAGAAAAGAACTAGTATCACTAATACCACTCAATATTGTTTTGAGTATTTGAAATAGCCAGCAAGGAAGAAATCCTCAAATTGTATATTTCCTGTCTCTCCTTCTCCCTCTATCCCTCTCCCTCTCTCTCTCTCTGTGTCACGCACGCTGTCTCTCTCCATTTCTCTCATTACTATGTGTACAAAAGTCCACAGAACAAAGTCAAATTTATCTAATATTATTAAAGAGTTTGAGAGAAAGGAAGAACACAAGATCATTATAAAAATTCAAGTACATTCTCCATATTAGTCATCCCTGAAAATAATAGAATGTGAAAAACTATTTCACCCATAATGACAGCAAAAGCTATAATATATTTATGAACTAGGCTTGGTGGCTGTGCCTGTAATCCCAACACTGTGGTAAGCTGATCGTAAGTTCAAGCCCAACCTGGGGAACTCAGTGATTTAGGAAGACACTGTCTGAAAAAGAAAAAGGACCAGGGCTGTTAGGAGGTTAGCACTAGGGATGTAGCTCAATGTGAAGGTCCTAGTTCAAATACCAATGCTAAATGAAATTATGTTTATGAACAAATTGGAAAAGAATACTGCAATAGAATTATGAAGACAAGCTATTAAGTCCTAGTGACACAGAAGAAATAAAGTAAAATAGCAAGTGTTTAAAAGGTGCTATAGGCACTATAGGCTAATCTTTATACTTACTGTTTGATTCTCATGGAATCTGGTGAGTAGATGACATTATTATTTCTATTTTAAGGAAAGGGCAATAAAAATACAGAGATTCAAAATAATTTACCCAGAGTCACCTGAGTAGGAAGTGTCAGAACCAGATACTCACTTCAGGTGCTGCGTCTTGAGGTTCATGTCCTTGATATTAAGCTACATTTGCATGGGAAGACTTAACATTATAGCAGTATCAACTTACAATATTCACCTGTAAACATAGTGTATCTTGAATAAGATGTCTTAATAGCATTGCAATACCAATACTCAAAAGTTATATACAAATTATAATATGTGAGTGCAGGTAATATGTAAATATATAAATGTTTGAATTCCCACTAGGGACATATTCAATAAGTTGAAGAAAAATTATCTAAGGACAGTAAATTTAAAAATAAAAGGGCTCGTGAGGAGGATTAATTTAGTAAATACTAAAACTATGCCTTTCTGTACTCATCCAAGCCTCCTGCTAACTTTCCTTTTTTTTTTTTTTTTTTTTTTTTGCAGCACCAGGATTGAGCTCATGACCTAGCACTTGTGAGGCAGGCACTTAGGTCACTGAGCTAGATCCCCAACCCTTGTCTTTTTGAGACAGCGTCTCACTATGCCACTCAGGCTGGCCTTGAGTTCACTTTGTAGCCCAGGCTGGTCTCGAATTTACAAGGATCCTCCTGTCTCAGCCTCCCAAGTGCTGGGATTACAGGCGTGAGCCACTACGCTCAGCTCCGCCTGCTAACTTTCTAGCACAAGTGAAAGAATTCTACTTTCCCTGGAACAGCACAGAAAGAATCAAGTTTTCTACATGTTAGTTAGGGTTTAGGCTACCAGGCTTGTCAGAGTTTTATTCTCAGAGTAGAGGCATCTGTCTAATAATTCCACAAAACTGACTATTCTGAAAAATATATACCACTTAAAAAATATTTGAATACCTTGTATACTACTGAACAAAATCTCTATTATATATTTAGATAGAGAAACGTGAAGTCTCATTCTAAGTTTCCCTTGGTTTCTGCTGATTAGGGTCTCTCACATCTTTATTCATTGTCTCTGTAGTCTGGATACCTGATTAATACTTCAGATGTTAATGAAGCCCTCAGGATATAGATTAAAAAAATACATAATTTATATCATGCTACCCACACTAAGGATTTTTAAAGTTATAGATAATGAGACTAGATAGTTATTGTGAGAAATAAAAGAAATAATAGGTTTACTTTGTGTCTGCTTTAAAGTGACATCTTAATTAAATAGCATTAATTAATCCTTTAAATATTCTCATATGTAACTGTAAAATCCAAATATAATGGTACGGCATGACCTGGTCTTATGTTAATTTGTTTTCTGTCACTGTTTCAAAATATCTGAGATAGTCAACAAGTGAGAAAGATGTATTTTAGCTCAGATTTCTAGAGGTTTAAGCTTATGTCTCTTGGTCTTGTTGGTTTAGGCCCTTTATGTCATAACAGGAGTAAGTGATGAAGGAGGCCTGTTCCCCTCATGGTAAACAGAAAGAAAAAAGAGACAGGAAATTGCCAGGGTTCCAATTCCCTCTTTAAGGGCACCTAAATTCCTCCAGCTAAGCCTCACCTCCTAATGGGTCCACCATGACAGGTAAGTGATCAATCCTTCAATACACAGGTCTTTGGCTGTATTTCAGATCCAAACTATTGCAGGCATAAACTTCCAATGTATGTTTTGAATACTGGTGAAAACATCTAGCCAAATAGTGAGACACTTAGTATTGGTCAAGCATTCAGTCCTTTGCTTCCTGTGCATCTTCAGGCCTCATGTGCCTCCAAATTATGCACAAATTATCCTATTTTCCAGACTGCATTGTTACAAGTTGGGTTTGCTGGAACACAATCTGAGATAGAGGTTAGTATGCAGGGTATTTAACAGGAAACACCCTCAGGACTGATATTTTTGCCAGGAAGAAAATAAGTAGAATTTGTCTGAGGGAGGATTTGAGCTCTGAGGCTAACCCTACAAAGACATCATTGATCACCTGGGAAACTTTAGAAGCTAAAATGGACCAACAGTTCTTTTAAATTGGTGCTTATAAACCAATAATTGCCTGAGGGATGCCTGCAGAAATAGATGGAATCTTGCCCAAAATAGTTTTCTTAAACTGTGGTGATCTCTAGAGTGACAGCTGACAAGGCCTTCTTGAATTCCAGCAGATGAGGAAAGTCCTTATTCCTGACTTGGAATCTGGATAGTAGTGCAAGAGGTCGACTCACACACTGATTTGCATGACGTGTGGTTAATCTTAGGGTTGGATACTCATTCTATACTACTGTGATTTCTGTTCATAGTCTCCAAAGTTCAAACCTGAAGGTAGAGATTCAACATAAAGAATAATCATAAACTCTAGAAGTCTTTCTATGTAAAGGAGAAGAGATCCTTTCTTTGTATAGTGCACACACCCATCATCTCTGAAAAATTTTCCTTCAAATCCTCCCTGGGATGGCCCAAGAAATTCCTTCTTTGTGGCAAGTTCAGAAAAATTCTTTGACAAAAGGCACACTGTCTCTTGCATTGTACGTTCCTGTCTGAGTACTCTGCTGAATCCCATACTGTGCCTACCACATTGCCTACAATCACTCTACTATTTCCAATGTCTTTTCAGAAACAGTAGAATCTTCTTTGGGCCATTTTTCTGGGATTTTGCTGGTAAAAATAATTTAAACCATAGTAGATATTAGGGTCATTTTACAATTATAATACAAATGTGAGTAGGAAATCTTTTAGTTTTCTCTTCAAATGCTGGCTGGTAATGTAAAAATGTATTTTCTGAAGGTTGTAGCTTTTTTCAAGGTCATTGGTCAGTTAACCAATTTTACAGTAAGATTGCAAAAAATATTTTCTGAAACTTACAGGCTTTTCCTAGGTCATTGGTCAGCTAATCCAAAATCAATTTATTAAATGATGCCAATTATTTTGAAATTCTGTCTCAAGATCAATCATTTAAGTCACAGTTACTGTGTGTCGAGGCTGGTGGCTATAGGCAAAGTGGACTAAGATACAGGGATACCAGTCATATGATAGGATAGTCAGTTAAATTTGAATTTTGGATAAACAATAGTTTTCTAGTATATGTCCAACACACTATCAATACTAAATACTAAAATTAATAATAGTATCAAAATAGTACTTGTTTATTTGATGACTGAAATTCAACTCTGTGACCTTCATTTTTATTTGCAACATCTGATGATGCTACCCAGAAGTCAAAGAACTCCTTTTTATTGACCCTGGCTTCTGTGTGTAATGTTCTTCAAATCGTATCTTATTCTGTATTCATACATTGCAGAGAAAGTATGTTAGTGTTTGGCTTCAAGGATGCTTTTGTGTGTGTATGTGTATTTGTATAGTGGAGTCTTCGCAGTTGCATTGACTTATTTATGCTATTTTTCGTCTCTTATTTGGTCTCCAGTTCTCATTTCTCCATAGTCTGTACATTTTCCATAGGGAGACATATTTCCAAATTCCTATTGGGAACTTAGATTTCTGTCATTTATCTCACGTTCATCCTTGCAAAATGAGTCTATCTTATCTCTAATGCAGCCCACACTTCTCCTACTCTTGCTTTGATCAAAGACAAACATTTCTTAGCCCACTAGTTTTTGTAGTGTAAGCATACATAGGAATAAACTGTTTTTTATCTTAAAATGTGGACTCCAAGGTCCTCTGCCTTGATAGGGAATCTAGAGTGGGCCAAGACTCCTGACATAGCTCCTGAGGAATTTGGATATTTCCGCAAGTTGTTAGTTTCCATGATTTGGTATCTGTCTAAACTTCCAGTCCATCTTTAGCAAGAGTTGTCTGTTTGACCATACTGCTCCCTGTCACCTCCCTTGCCAGTACTTAAATAAAATATATGACCATGAAAATGCTTAGTACAATTGACTTTATTTAAGTATTCAGTAAAAATATAGAATTTTGTGTTTGGCCTAAACTAAGTAAAAGTGTCCATAGCTCTTGTGGGTCTGTGGTTGGAAACCTTAAGGAACCTGAAAATCTAAATTATAAGGCAATCATGGGAATTTCAGCTAGGATTTTGATTTTTGTTTTAGCCATTGACAGTATTTACTCTCTAAACCAAAAGAAAAGGAGGGCCTCCATTGTCTTTCTGGTTAAATTTCAATGAAATACGTAATTTATAACTGGATGCACACTAGTAAGTTTAACCTTACCTGCTACCCCAACCTCTCCATTACTACTAAGATTAGGCACCTCTAACATTTTGCAAGAAAGGTGGTCTATGGAATTAAACAGCTGATTGTAGATACTGTTGGGAAATTACCTAAAGAGAGATATAGTCTCCAAATGGTATTTTTGAAAAATTATCTCTTAGATAAATAGTGTCACAATTTCTACACTGTGAAAATATTTCTATACTGCAAATTATTTGAAGTGCAAAATAAAAAAAGAAAGAAATTTATAAATATTTTCAACTGAAGTATGCATTTACAATCATTAAAATGATGATCCAAAACCCTGGGAATGTTTCATACATATTTTAAGAATCATTCAAGTACAGAAGAGTCTATGTTTAAGTGCTCATGTATTTACATCTATCCATCCATCACCAATCTACTCATCTATCTATCTGTCTGTCCATTCAATCAATAAATATCTCATTATTGAGGTTTTTTTCTTAGAAAAGAATGCTGGAAAGAAGAAAATCAAAAACTATCCTTTTGGAGTTACAGGATATTCTTTGTTATTGTGAATCTATTTTCTAGCGTTTTTTCAGATGAGCCAGTTTTACTCATCCAATTCTGAAAAGACAACATTTATCTCATCAAATTAAGAGTATGAAAAAAAGTTTCTAATGCTTTATTATTATACTATTGCTTAAGGCACTATTTGTTCACTCAGTAATCCATTAGTAAATTTTGACTATTAGCTCTGTGCTAGGTATACTAGTGGGTAAGATGGTAAAAAGAAGAGTAAAACATGATTCCTGCTATTGGTTGCCTTATATTCTAGGAAAAATAGGAATGCAAACAGAAATATTCCACAGGAAGTGTCAACAATTGGATACAGTTAGACAAATGTTGAAGAGGGGTCAACCAAGCCCACTTGAGGGAATTAGGCAGATTTCTAAATGGGAAAAAAATCCCAAATGAGGCCTAGAGAACATTGCAATCCTCACTTTGAGAAGAATAGCATTTTTAAAAATCTGTTTGGCAAGACATGTATACTAGTCGTTTCTTTAGTAAGTTCCCCATTGAACCATTTAACAGTTTCTTATAGTTCACTACTATAAATGCAGTGATTAATACACTTAAAGTTAATTTTTTTCTGTATCTAAGCATATTTCTAGGTGAAAGGAGGATCCTAGAAGTTGAATTGCAAAATTAATGTCTCTGAATATTTTAAGGCTTTGAATAGAATTTGACAAATTATGCTTTAAAATAATTGTATTGATTAGCACTCTCACTTTCAAGAAATAAAAAGCATAAAATTCAGAGCATGAGACATATCAAGTACATAAGTCAAAAAATTTCTTGGAATGAATTCATAAAATAATCTTAAAAACAGAAAAGTCAACACATTTTGAAAAAAGAAAGTATAAAAAAGAATTGAAAAACCAAACCAAATAAGATATGTCTAACATATCTAGGACCTCCCAAATCTAATTCTTTCCAAATGTTGAAACTACGTGGCATGATTTTTTTCTTTGCATGTCTATTTGCATGCACCAATTCCTCAATGTTTCAGTTTTGAATGGGCTATGACTCAGTTCACATGTTATTTTTCATGAATTAGCTCTTAAGGATTCTTTGTTTAGGATAATTGTGCCCCTGAAATCCTTCAACGTCTTCATTTGGGTCATGAGTGGTTGGTATCCAAAATATATTTGTTAACTGATTCATATGACAACAAATTCATGACTAGTTTTTCATTGTGCACTATCCACTAAATTTCTTTCTCCCAGTTACAGCTTCTTATTTAGGAGCTTCTATTTTGATGCCTTATTTTGACCAAGAGCTTCTAGCTTAGTATAATGTACTGAATAGCCCAACGGAGAGCTTGGTTTGAATGTGGAGCAGTTAACCTGATGAGTTTCAGTGACACACAGAAGTCAATTTGCGTCCATGTTGTGTCACTGGCAAATTGTGTGGCCTTCGATAACTGAACTCTGTGCTGAAAATTGTATATAATCTTAATACCCATCATAGTGATTTGTTATGAGGAGTATAGTAGGAAATGTATGAGCCCAAAACACAGTATTTCACATATATCGAGTACTCAATAAGTGTTACCACTCACTACTGCTTAACAGGTTTCTCAATTTACGATTGACTCTCTTTGACTTCCTATTACTTCTCGTTTCAATCAAGGATACTAACCCTTCAGTGGTTACTGTAATTAATGTATTCATGGCTACTACTACAGTTCACTTTCTTGAACAGCTGATCCACATTTCCTCCTCCTCCTTACGTCTCTAAATTCTAGTTTCCTTAAGGAACTAATTTTCTCCCTGTTTTACAGAAAATTCTAAGCAATGCCCTATGCATTTCTTTAGTTATTCTAGTTTTTGCCTTAAGATATGACAAGTGGGAGCTCTTCAGAAAATATTTTTCCGTATTTCATGATTCAATTTTAATATGGGTATTTATTTTTACAAAGCAAACCCAATGATTTTTATTTAGGCCTAATTAGAAAAAGATAGCCAACAATGAGACAAGATAGCTCCTTACCGTAAGTCTCTGAAGTAACTACAAAAGATACAAAAATTGACTTTTACCTTTATCACACAATATAGTCAGGCTAACCCCACAGCACAGATGAAAATGGTCTCTATTATTGTTTTGTAACGAGGGTGAATAATACATACCACTTTAATCAAAATAACTCTTGTGTCCTATAGTATAAAATTGTATCCTAATAAGGAGATTTAGATGGCAGGGTAGGGAATATTTTCATTAAAATGTCATTTCTAAATCATAATTATGAATAATAAGAATTGTACAAATGAGTTTATTTGGTTGGATAGTGATGTTTAAATCATTTCTCAAGCTAGGTCTAAAAAAAAGAGAAAGTGACCAGCTTTAGGTAGTGGCAATGTACAATTTTGAGAAGTGAGAAAGCATAGGTTAAAAAAAAAAAAGATGGTTTCATGGTTTGATTGTTTTGCCTGCTAACATGAAATACAGCATCACAGCAATCACAACCACCACCACGATGTCAAAATTATCCAACACGCCTCGTCCATTCAGAAGCTCATCAATTTTGTAAATTTACCCGTTTTTTTTTCTTCCAAGACAGTAGGCTTCACAAATGCAGGGACCATGTTTGTTTTGTTCAGTGGTACATTTCCACCAGTTTCTGGCATGCAGAAGCAGCTCAATAAATATTTATTGACTAATATCAGTGAAATGAAATGAGGAATGCTATTTTTCTTTCCTTTCTCATTTCTGATAAGTTTTCCATAATAACCTATGTTTGTGCATAAATCCAGTTACATTTTGCCAGCTGATGTCCACTGTTGGTTTGGTCGTCATGACAGTGGAGTGAGTGTGAGAAAACTTTCACAGGGATTGGGTTGCTTTCCACTTTCCAGAGCCACTCAGCCTTCTCTCCTATTGTGTTCTTCACATCGCACACATTTCCTGCTTTTCTGCTTCCTCTTCCATTCCAGAGTCTTTTTAAAAATTCAAGTCAGATCATTTTATTCTCCCAGTCAACACAGGTATTTTCTCTTAAGAGCATTCACAGTAATAGAAATGCTGCTCAGCTTGGTTTTTAGCAAATCTTGTATTTGGGTATCGTGTTTGCTTAAAAATACATTCTTTATTGCGACTACATTGAATAGTTACACAATTCTCACTTTCTATGATTTCCACGTTGCCTCTGGAATAGAACTTGCTTAATTCTATTAATGCTTTTAAGCACAGTTCAACTTATTGCTGTTAATTATATCGGTAATTTTATTTGGAATCTATGTATATAGTGGAAAAAAGCAAGTAAGTTATCTTGAAAATTATCTGGGGGATACTAAGATTTCCAGCAACAAACAAAACACATACATGTGTACCAATGAAATAATTCAAGTTAAAATTGTGTAATTTCAAATTTGAAATGGAAATATTAGTGTAAGTGCATGACATTTTTCCTTTCTAAAAATAATATTTTATAGTGGTGAAAACAGCTGAAAGCAGTGAGAACCTGGTGGCAGTGAATTCATCACAACAAATGAGACACTCAGCACTTGTGCTAAGAGGCAGATTCCTGACAGAGCTGGAATTACCGTGAACAGAAAGAACCATACATTTCAGTGTTTCCACTTGTGTATATCCTAAGTCTTAGCTGTGTGCTCATATGGTCATACTTTTTATTCCCAAAATGCTCATAACTAGAATGTTTTTCATTGCAACTCGGTTCACTCCAATTTTCTCTTTGGCATGACTCCTCTTTTGTTGGGTAGTTCCGGATTAGCCATTAGGACTTTGGACAACACTCTAAGAAAAATTTGACAGGGGATAGACTTATTGGGATAGAATTCTGTAGTTAAGCATTCCTTATTTGATGTGTTTTTTTTTTGTTTTTTTGTTTTTTTTGCGGCACCGGGAATTGAACTCATGATCTCGTGCTTGCCAGGCAGGCACTTATGCCACTGAGCTAAATCCCCGGCCCAAGCATTCCTTATGAGAATAGTGACATCACTGTTAACTGCCCTGATTTAGAATGCAACTCCCCAATTTCCAATCACTATCAAGGCTGAGTTCAAATAGGATATGAAAATGTTAAAGACACCATCACAGCATGAGGATAACCAAGTTTGCAATTAAATAAAGTCAGCAACTTATGGTGAAAATGTTTCAAACATTCCAGTGTAATTATGAAAGAAAAGTTTCCTTCAATTTGATAACAAATCTTAATACGTCATTTTAATTAACTGTTGTAAAGAATAAATGAGATGAAATCTGTTCAGTCATCTATTTGGAAGATAAAAAACTGTCATTATATGAAGAGAATTCAGGCAAAAATGTAAGAAAATATTTCAGAAGTATTTCAATAATTAGTAAAAATTTTAAGCCCAATTGAATTTTGATATTTATAAAATGTTTAGAAATAATATAGTTCATTGTGATTTATTAGACATTCTATACAAATATTTATTTATCCCAATTAGGACATATTTTATTGATATGTGAATATATGGAGTGTACCTCATTTTTATTCACAATTTTGAATTTTCTCTTAATGAAGACCTCCAAGTTTTATAATCAGCTTCTGCAAAATGATGAATCTGCTACCAAGTTTAAAACAGGAAACAGAGCAGTCTTATGTTTTAAGTCTCAATTTTATACACATCACTATAGTATCCACCTTTCCTTTTATTTATGTTTCCAAATAACTTTCTTTAAATCACAGTTTATGGTTTGTAACCTGTGAACCACAATAAAGAATTAGTATTATACTTATTATCTGTTTACTTAACACATGAAAAGGGGAAAGATACAAGAAAATGGTCTTTTTTAGTGCTTCAGTACTTGTTAAAACAACAGTTGTAGATATTTTTTATTTTTTCTATGCCCAGTTAGTTGGGCTAATTTATCTTTGCATGTAGAGTCCTAATTAGTAACTGTCCCAACTATTTTAAGAAATTTCTTAGAAAATCTTCCTGATAACAGACAAATCTCAAGAGACTTGCTTAAGAATAGAGAATCCTATTTTCACCCTGAGAGATTTGCTCAGTGTAGTCTAGACACAGCCTGATAACAATGATCTTCCTTCTTCTCTCAAAGGCAGTCAGTCCACCAACTTTGAATTCAGACTCTTGGAGCTAAATACAGCCTAGTCATAAAGGGAGCTCTGAGAGAACTTGTGGGATAACTGGGAAATTCTGGACACAACTGGGTAATAATCAATTGCAAGGCAAAAGAGATCAAAGCAAAAATGGTGTGTGTTTTAGGAAACAGGATTCTGGCCCACATGAGGTGCAAGTTAACTACTTTTTGATAAAACCTAGAATCTTACAGGGAAAAAGTATAGTTCCTATTACATAATCAATATCCAATATAGATGGTAGTTATATTTATACTAGTATTTTCATGGTAAACCCAGTAACTGTTTCTTGCTAGTGAAATTGCTTTTTACATATTTGATAGGTTTTACCAATCAAAATTTGCCTGATTATATCACTGCTTGAGGTATTTACCTAAAAGTATACAGTTTTGACCATGCACTGGATTTCCTGAATCTGAATATTCAGTGATTGTGAGAAATATTTGGAATATGTATTTAATGAACACCATTGTTCCTATGTTCAACATGGGCTTGGTAAGAAGTACCAGGGTGTATAAAATTTTCAGCAACAAAATGAATCACAAATATGATTCTGTGGTTCCTCTAATACAGAAAACAATGATCATAGTCTAGGACTTTGAACTTCTTTCTGTTTCTACATTTTGGTCATCTATTTTTTTAAAACTTTTTATTTCTCAATTTGAAACTGTTGGTAGAATACAGAGGAAAGAGAAAGAAAAGTGAAGGGAGGTCAGAAGTCCAAGACCGAAAAATGGGAAAGATCAGAAAAGTGACAGTTTTGACATAAAATATGTTCATTATTTATTCCTGGCCCAAATCAAATTTAACAACTAGGCTAATTATTTAGTATACTACAATTGTCCTTATTTTATGTGTCCTTAGAAAATATGCATTGTTTTATAATCAACATAGCTTAGTTTATGTAAATAGTATTGTGATATACCTTTTTCTTCTTACATTTTCTATTAAAATTCTATGTTCTCAAGATTTGTCAGAGTACCATGTGTGTTTTCTTCTAATTACAGTATAATACACTCCACATTGGACTCTAATTTGGAATATACAGGTTACTGTGAATTTCTTACCAGCCCAAATGGTGCTGGGTAATCAGCAGAGTGGTTTGTGGTGTAACTTCGGGAAATGCACATTTTCTATGAATGCGGGGTCACAGGATCCTGCCTGTACTACACGCCAGATTGTTGCTCAGCACAGCTGTGCTGGGCTGTACTCTCAGCAGGACAGGACCCCTCCTAAGGCTGAAAATTTCCAACTTTACCCGACACTTCATTTCCCTGACCTTTGTCAGAACTGTCTTGCAAGACAACCTTGTTTTGTCTTCATTTGCGTTTTTTAAACATTGTAGATTTTCACCATTGTGTATGTGATGTTTAGTGTTAGGGTTTTGTTGCATGAAAGTGCATTTGCGAAGTATCCTGGAATCCGATAGCAATTTCATGCTTGCAAAGAAAGAAGTGGGCATTTTTGAGCTGTTTTCCCAAGTTCCCTCACCTGCCTTCTCTATTGACATTTACATCTGAGGTATTCTTATATAACCTAGTTTATAAAAGTTCTTTCTCAGAGAGATATAAAGTTGAAAGAAGAGATTGTATGAGCACAGAAAGTGCTTCAGGCATATCTTCTTCTGGAAAAAATAACGGAGAATGAAAGGGAATATGTAAGTTAGCATCCCATTAGAGGTGATAAAAGCCAGGATAGAATGAAAGTACTTTAACTATATGGGTCAGCCGTAGGATGTCTCACAGCACGAATGACATGTGACACCACAGAAATAGTCAGGATTAAGTATGAAAGTCCATGGAAAAATGTATATACTCTTTCCATGCCTACCCCAGTCATTTCAAATGTTGAAAGTGTGGTTTTTTTCCCCCCCTTTTGAATCTAACATTAAGTGAGAGACATCTTTAAAAATGGTTGAGAAGAGCTTCAGAATGTAGTGTTGGGATTATAAATAACTAAAACTGATCTTAGTATCCTACAAAGAGGCAAAAGAGAGTATCTTTTAGGCCAGTTTTGCAATCTGTTAATAAAGAAAGAAAATCGACCAATATTTTGTCAACTTTATTCTTCCTGCCCAGCAGTTGTCTTACATAAATTCTTTCCAAAGATTCATTCCTTTAACAAACATTGCTAATGTTACCTCTGTAGCTATTTTCAAATTCAACTTCTATTTTAATTCCCTCCTACATTGTTTTATATTAGAGCATATTGTTTATAGAGATTAATGGGTTTCATTATGGTAGATTTGCACATGTACACAACATACATTGATAAAGATAATTTTAGGGGCAATTTGGATAATGTTATTGGAAGGGAAATATTTGATGACAAGGAAATCAGCTAGCCAGTCTTTGGAAGCACTAACAGAAACAAAAGCCAGGCCCTGAATTAGGGCAGTGCAGTGCCCAGAGGGGAACAGGTCATAGGTTTGAGACTTTCCTTAGGAAAAACCAACGCAGCATACTGTCAGTGGAGGTAGTGAGGTAAAGTTCATTAAAATGACTTAAAGAGGAGTAACAAGTTGTTACAGATTTGTTTGTCCAACTTACCTTGTCTCCAGCAGGAGTATGAAACCCTAAGGACTGAGACTGTACTGTATATAATTTTTCACTAGAGGCAAACAGGAGCAGAGTTGTTGCTCAGAATATCATGCAATAAATGCCACTGGCCATAACAAGGATGAAATCTGAGGACCCAGCATGGAAGCTCATAACAGTTACAGGGGCTTTGACAAGAGAGGAGACAGATTTCAAAGCGAAAGCTGAGACTGGCACCAAAGGCACACATCTAGTTTGCCTGCAGTTGAATTTCAACACTTGCTGAAGAATCTTGAAGAAGTAAAATGGCAAACAACCCCTCAGTTTTGTTCACTAAAATTTAGGTCATTCAAAAACGGTAGCCTAATTTTTTTTTCCTGTGAGAAGGAAAAAACTAGTGAAGTGAACACTAACAATTGATACTTGATATCTGATCTTCTTGATATCCATGGTAGTATAATCTTAAAAGTTAAATTGTTTCCCTGGGAAGAAAAGCAGATTTTAATCATTTTATTAAGTATGTCAACTATAGAAAAGTAAAAAATAAACAGCTGCCAGAAACAACCACTTTAAAATTGTTGTTACACTGCTTTTTATACATAAATGCAAACTATTTTTACACAAAAGAGGACATTTTACATATGCTGTTTCTTTTCTGTTTTTTTTTCCATTGAACATTTTACTTTCTTATATTATTAAATGTACTTTGCCCAAGTCTTCTAGTCTGTCATCCTTTTCCTTGTCTTTTAAGCTAAAATAGGATCAAACATCAAATTGCTTACAGTCGGAAAACTAACAAATGCTCTGTATATTTCTGGAAATTCCTGAAGAGTTTATTTTTCTCCAAGACAATCAGTTCCTGCTTCCTATGAATTTTTGATGCCTTCTCTGCATTTTACCACTCTTCTCCATTACTCTCGATGGCTTCTAAGAAATTTATTTCAAATTTACCAGCTCAACACTGTATTTATATGGTTTACTAAAGACTTAACACAATAGAAGGCAGTATATTATTGGGCAGCACAATAGAAGATGTAAAATGCAATAAGAGATATTATTTATTCTTAGTCTTCTAGCATAAAGGTGTTTTATTAAACTCAAATCATTCTCTTCCCCAGAAGAATTCTGCTTATGCTTAAAATAATATTTTACTACTTACATAAAGATAAATAAATCATATATGTTTAGATGAATAACATTTATACTATACTATTGGATAGATGTAGAGAAAGTTTAGACCTAATCCAGTAAGTCTGGTAGCTGAGGTTCCTGCGGGTGTTTTGAGTGTACTGTGGAACAGCACTTAGCTCAACCTTAGCTCAACTTGGGTCACAAGGACTAAATCATGATTACCCAAGACCTTAGTCTAATAGAATGAATATTTATCCAGAAAAGAAAGACTATGAAGCATGAATTTGAGGGAAACAGGTCTGGAGGCAGGTTTTTGAAGCTAAGACAAAAACTATTTCAAAAAAGGGATGCTGAGATCCTGAACTGGAGTAGTCATGACACAAAAATGAGAAGATACAATTGAAGCTGGGCATGGAGGCACATACCTGTAATCCTAACATTGGGGAAACTGGGACAGAAGGACCCTCAACTTGAGGCCAGCCTACATTACCTAGGGAAACCCTGTATTTAAAATAAAAAAATAAACACATAAACTTTATGCAATATAGATTGGATTATAACATTAACTTTCTTAACAAAAAGAATAATATTAATGCTGGGATGGCTAGTTGAGAAATACTGCTCTAGAGTACCATCCAGACTCCCAGAATATCATGCAAGACTTTTCTTATTTGATCCCACTATACTCTAGTAGTGTCTCTTGCTATCTCTCTTAGTCCTTCTCACTTCCTTTTTGGTTCTCCCAAGCTACACTACAAGCACCTTCCATATGTTGTTCCCTCTACCAAGAATCACCCACCACTGCATGAATCTCAATAATGTCTATACGTCCTACAAATGACGAGGCATTTAGTGCATTCTATGTGGATTATTTTTACTCTTTCTACCACACTAACCTAACACTTGCCCCATAAATATTTCAGTACCTAGTATATTGTGTTGCAAGTATTTTCTATTGGTGTCCTTGAAGATTTATGGTTTGCTGTGTTCAGAGCTACAAAACTAGTATATAGTAGTGACTGAGGAATACAAACATTGATTAAAATTGCAAAATTGCTTAGGAAAATCCTTATTTAGTAATTTGGGATTAGAGAGGCACTGAAGCTGCATAAGGTCTCTCTTTGAAATGCTTGCCCCTTCTATTACATCTTCAGTTGCTGTTTCTCATGCTTACTAAGTTTTTCCTGAGAGTTTGGCCCAAAGGTTAGCACATTTTTCTCTAAAGCTCTAACTAGTAATTGGCAACAAGCTGGAATTGAACTGCAGGCTGTAATTTATTAATCTCTGGTCTAGACTCAGGGTTTAGATGAAGACCTCTAGACCCCTGGGGACAGATTGTGTAGGGTTTAGCTTAATCTATCTGCCAAAATGTGAGGTAGTGGAGAGTTTTGATAATCCAGGGTTTTCTGAGGATTAGTGCATCACAGAGACTCCATGGATGTACAGTCCCATCCATGACATAGCTCCTTAAGAGGACTTACTCATTGCAGTTTGGAAGATAAATCATCCCAGTAAAGTTTCTGTGATAGTCACAAGTCAGAGGTGGTATTTTGAATGCTTCTATATTTTATTATCAACTCTGAAGCCAATCCTGGACTACTCCATTGTCTCAAACAAGAAATGCTTTGTCTCTTAGAAATCGCTTTGGCAAAACTTCTGACTGGTGGTCCAGGGACTGAGTGTATACCAGCTACTTTGATACTTTCTGAGTCCTTTCTTGGAGAAGTAGGTTACTGCTAGATACCTCCCAAGACACAACAGTACCTCTGGCAGTCACAGTTGTTTTGCTCATCCCTTCAGGGCTGTTTTAACAGTGTTCTTCCTTTAACTCTAGTGATCTCATACTTTAAGAATGAGTTTTAAGAAAGTTTGCAGAATTCTAGGGGGATACATAGAGATGATTCCTTTAAAATGTTCAGATATATCATAAATACTGAAGAGGTAAGGATACTCTAAATTACATTTTCAAGATGTGCTTTGCTTAATGAAGCAGTAAACGCCAAGCATTTTTGCAGTGACTTGCTGATGGCATGTTCTCCACGAATGTTTTTAAAGTGATCCTAACGACTACTGTATTTATTTAGAGAATAATCATGATTACATTTATTTATTTACAAGAGATGATGTTGTTTGAGCATTGTGTGAGCACTACACTGGAGATGCAGAGGATGCATTACAGTGTTATTCATTTATGATTCTCAGAATTAAATAAAATCTCAGGTAGGATGTTCCTGGAAGTTTTAACCATATTAGATTTTTTTCCCATTAGTTGCAAATGTAGAGTTTTTCATATATTTTATTCTAAGACTTTTTTTTTGCACCTCTTGTCTGTCTGTGTCTGTTGTTCATTGCTTTCTCTGATGTCTGCAGACATGAAGTAACTTTTACAAAATGCTCTCCTTGGACATCACCTTTGCTGTCATCTTACTTCAGGACTCGGTTCTCGCCATGGTGAGTGAGCACCTTCTGAAGCAGCACCAGCCAAAGAACAACTGTTTTTGGAAATCTCAATGTGACATCTTCAGAAACAGATGCGCTGAAGAAACTGTTATTTTATTTGGGAGGACACATTCAAGGTAGGCCACAAAATTTCGTGAGAAACATAAGCAGGTGTATGTGAATTAGGAATTCTTCAGTTTTAACAATGTATTTCTTTTATTATATGGTCTCACTTTGGGATCCTTTTTGCATACTTGTGTTAAATGAATCCAAATATCTATAATACTCCCACGTGGTACTCAATATTGTGAATAATTTATAAGGGATTTTGCTGGAGTTCTCTTAAAACTGTCAGTTACTTTCTAGTAAATGTTCATCTCCTTAAGGAAATAAGAATTTAAGGAGGACAGAGTATCATCCATACAGTGAGTTCACTTACTGTGGGGTAACTTCCTTAGTTACCCACATGGGTTATTTGTAACTGTAAAAAGTAAAAAGACCTTATTCTCAGGATTTATTAGTGACACTATTTCAATACTTTAATTTGAGCGTGTTAGTTTTAATTAGAGACTTAATGGCCTTGAAGAATCATAAGTAATAATTTTCAAATTTCATAAGACTTTTTGCATTTTCTTTAAGTTTAGAAACAGGAGCCTAGTTTTAGTCACTATTTTTATGTGCTCGCACATGCATACCTGAGGTTATGCCTTCTCAAAGTAACAATTGATTACTCTTGACAATAATAATGTCTAGAGAATAAATTTCATATTTCATTAATTATTCATCAGGCATACATCAGATTTCTTAGTATACATCAAATGTTTTGGTATTCTGCTGCATATGTGTCATGCATATCATGTAGTAAAAGTTTTTCCATTATATTTAAAAATAATTTTAAAGTAAAGTTTTCAAAAGCCTTGTGAGTAGTTTAGAACAAAGTATATATCAAATTTGCAAATGTGAAAACTGATGCAAGAAAAGTTCAAGTGATCCATCTAAATCCAGAGATGATTGGTGCCTTTCTCAGGACCGGAAACCAGTGCTACTGACTCCTAATCCAGTGCTTAATAATCTCCTTTCTTTCAGATATGAGCCTGATAGTTGAGGCTGAGTTGTGGACACAGTTTGTGAGCAATGGATTCAAGCTTTGTAGTAATAGTTCATTTCCATCAGTGGATAAAGGGAATAGAAATTATTTTTCATGGAAATTTAAAAGTGTCCCTACTCCTGCTCTGTGATGGTTCCTCAGGAGGTAACATATTTACTGTTAGGTTTTGTCTGTGTTGAGCAAGCCTCCTGAGAGATCAGTTCATCCTGTTTCCCATGTAATACCATTCCTGGACAATAAGCAGGTCATTCTAATGCTTGTCCACCAAAGTCATCCAGAAGATTGACGATTAAGCAGAATTCTCCTGGGAATAACTGAAAGAAACAACTGACTTTCTGACATTTCTGTTCAAATCATAAAATAATAAAGGTTTTTAAATACTTCTTTTACTTGGGCAGTGAAAGAAGAGTAAGTTGGATGTATGTGTGTATTTCAAGATGTGAGAGAAGGAATAGAATTCACCCTGTGATATTTATTACTCCTTGTTTTGAAAAAAAGATGTTATATTTCTTTTCTGTAAAATGTTTTCCCAACTGGGCAATAAGGCCTATTATCATAATTGCATTAGTATGAAATAAAAGCACAGTAATAATTTTGATCAAATCATAACTACAAATTGAAACCTAGAAAATTCTAGAAATACCAAGTTAACCAATTAATCAGTAATGAATCTGGAAAAGAAAAAAACCTCTCAGGATTTCTGACTCCTAATTCACTTCCATTCAGAAAGAAAATTGAAATGTTAATGAAGAATGCTAACTGGACCATGAATATAAACCCAATAAAGCAAATAAAAGTCAGACATTTGCAGGCAGGCCTGGAAAATGAGTTTGGACTAGGAAAGTTCTCCTGAAATAAACCAATAAGAAGGGGGAAATGATGCTTTTGTTTGGAAAGATGACAGCAGAAGGGAAGTGGCATTGTAGTACTTTAAGCACTCAAAGGTCTTCTGCGGGAAGTGAGATGATGACAATTTGGGTTTGATTTTAGGAGTCTGTGGCCTCATGAAGACATTGGATTCTATGGTTGATTCTCTTGGGGAGAAATTTTTTTTGGTTTTGACAGCTTGGAGACTTCAGTTTTTTTTTTACCATTTTTTTCTCCAAGCTACTCAGCTGAGTGCATACCAGTTTGAATATGTATTTCTCTTTGCAACCAAATCCACCGACATTGACAAATTTAAGAGAATTAAAGACATCATTGCATTTATCCTGCAAAGCCTGTTTCCATACCTACTTTTAACATTTCCAATTCCTTAGAATGTCATTTGCTTAGAATGTCATTGCGCAGGGAAAACACCACTGGTGAAAATAAGAGATACAGAGAATGGACTCAGGTTCGCAACCCACCCAGCTACCCTTGGCAGCTACCTGAGTTTTAACTGGTATTTTATCAGTATTACTGTGCTCTTTGCATCTTTCCAGTATTACAGGGAATCTCTGATGATCTGTAAAAAAAACTTTTCACTCGGGAACAACTTAGTCAAGTTCTACTGCTTCTTCTCTTGGGTGGAAAGTGTGAGATACCCCCTTTTTTTAATTCCATGTGTCAGGGTGCCTCTGGGTTGGTGCAGGTCTCTGTTCCAGCCGCTTCAATGACAGTACTGCATTTGGACCAGTTTTGAGATTTGCAGCCCTCTAGGCTTAATACTGAAGCAAAAGATTCTGCTGTGTTAGGTTCAAAGTCTTATGGATGCCCTTGGATATACTTCAGATAAGCATGAATCAAAACTAAGGAACTTTTGAAGTTTGCTCATTAGTCCACTCAAAGGAAAAAGAAAAAAGGCAATTTCCATATGAAATTGGGTATCATTTCACAGTCAGGTTATACTGAATCTTGTGCCTAGCAAATTTCCAGCTGTCAATCTTTGTGAGTGACTCCCTACTAAGAGCTTAGTAGTTGTGCCCCAGAAATGGGTGGAGTACATAGACTTTCCACTGCCTAATGAAAGCCCATGTAGAAGGACCTTTCATAACATAATTTAAAAGCCTTTTAAAGCTCGGCACCTCCACCACTAATTGCTAGGCAAGGCATTACTATAAGAGGCCCAGACTGCTGTTTTAAAAGGTTTTTAAATGATGGTGTGAGGAAATAAAGCCCTGTCATCAGAAAGCATTTTCAAATGCTCTCTTCTTCCTTGTGCTGGAAGCAGCAGTCCAGACTGCATGTAATGAGACTGAATGGCTGTCCAGTATCTGCTGCTCCAGGAAGGGACAATGAATAAGGGCGAAAGTGAATGAGACCCTCCTTTGAATTGTGTGTAGCTTGCTTTAAATTGAGAAAGAGGACTTATGGATATGCACTGAGACTAGAAACCGGAGGACAGCTATTTCCTTAATCCTTGCTCCCTGACTCCAAATAACCGGAGAAGAGAAGAAAAGCCTGACTACCAGGACCTTTTAAGGGAAATAAGAACTCCATCCAAACTCATTCAGTAATATGGGTGAAGACCTCTTTGAAGTCTATTCTAGAATAATTATTTGAATAATTTAACACTATGGATTTTATAAAGAAATATTTTTAATATACAATTTTTTTTTGTTTTAGGTTTTTTTTTTTAACGAAGTGCTCCAATAGCTTCCAAACAATGGGTTACTAGATTAGTACACTAAATTAAGTCATTGAAATATTTTATTGCTACCATTTATTTCATGATAATTACCGTTCATGAAAGCAAACTTTTTTAATAAGCATTACTTTCTGGTGTACTCAAAGTTTGTTCTTTGACTCATCTCTGCCTATTTGGTGGTTCTTTGATTTGAGCCATTCAACATAGAAAACTGAAGTGTCAACAATCAGAAGACAAGAAAATGATAACATTTTAAAATAGCTTTATTCTAAGGCAGGCACAGAGTATAGGTATGCTTGTCAGGGTGGCATTAGTTATTCCGTCTATCCATAATGATTTATTATCTAATGTTTGTAGTTTTTGCAGATTATTAAATATTGTTAATGTTTTTCCTTGTACGTACTATGGCACATTAAGACATTTACTGTATTTATTTCTTAAAATTCAACTATTGCAACAATATCTTTTGAAATAACACAATAGAAAGTAAAACAATAATTAGCAAATATTAAGTAATAACATTAAAGTAAAAACAGCTAGGGAAATAAAAATTGGAGTAAATGTTATATTGTAGGATACAATTGTCTGTACCATTGAGTGTTAAATGTAGTTAGATTATTCTTGGCTATTAGACCCAAAAGAACAAGCTAAAATTCTCTTTTAATATACAATAAAAGAAAAGTTTTTTCACAGCAAATATCTTTGCAACTAATAACAATAAAGTGATTAACATCAATGTACTATATCCTGCATTAGAATTTTAGACTAGGATCAGATATATAGGCGAAATGTACACTTTCACCTTTACAAAGAAACTTTTGATTTTTGTTTTTCTCTTAGCATCTGACACCTGACATCTCAGAGGCTTGGTTTAGCTGAGTTAGGAGGCCTATTCAGCGACATAGCATTTTTGAGGTAATTATATCTAAACCATTGAAAATGACAATATACCTAACCAAAGCAAAGCTAAAACAAGGAACTGCCTATAGTTCTAGTGAACATTATATGCTCCTTAGGACCTGCTGCAGATTGAAACTTTCCTTTTCTTCTCAGTAAATTTTATCCTCTTGTTAAAATATACATTAACTGATCACTGAACATATAAGGGGACTGTGATCTCGCTAACCTCTCAAGGTCAGATCTAATCTGAAATGCAAATAAATTCACTCTGGTCAGCAGAATAACTGAATCTTTTTAGTCTGGTCTTCCTAGAAGTGCATGGTGCCTTCTAAGGATTTGTTGCTGAATAAATTACACTAACCCAAGCAATCCAGTACTATCTACTCAGACGCACAAACCGTGTTCCATGAGCACCAGCCCTATACAGCAAAGCACAGAGAGGTGCTCAGGGGAGGTCAGAGGTGAACAGCACCTCTCTTGGAGGGACTACTTGAAAACAGAGAGCACTGTTGCTTCAAGTCTTGGCAAAATACTTTTTTTTTTTAGCCAAGAGTTTCGATATTATTCTACTGGAGGTAAATGAGATTTTTGAAACCAAAAGATGCTGCTGTACTGGTCGTGTTAGTGACCTTTACAAAAAATGAAAAAGCAGATTGGCTAAAGTCAGGCTATTCTGAATGTCCTACATCACCATTTCCATTCAGCGAATGTCACTGGCTTCTGACACGGGGAAGGGAATAGTGTAGACTGGGAAACTGTTGTGTGGTTAATTTGGTTCAAGGCTTTCCTATGTCCTCACTGACTAGCTAAGATACCATCTCCTCTGTTAAATACGCATAATGAAATTCCTTAGCCACCTCTGGTAAAGTGCAAAACTGCTTTCTCCTCTCCCTATCTAGCCCATCTACTTCTATTTTTTCACTGTGCATTGATGAAGAATCTAGATTTATAGAAAATGTCCACCACATAGTCACCACTGTTCATGTTGCAAAAATCTAACAAAAATCTGTCTGAAAAAAAATCAGCAAACACTGTGAAAGACATTTCAAGATGTGAAACTATTGCACGAACAAAATGAAACCTTCTTGTCTTGAGCCTTCATTCTGTTTGGTTCTTAATGTGGCAGAATCAGTTCCAGGAGAAAGCTGCCCTTCAGGAAGCCCTTCTGATGACTGTGTGGTCAGTTCAGCAAGCTTCAACATCAGGCCGACAATCAGAAAGGTTTGGCTTTGGGACTTATTAGCCATGTGTTCACAGAAAAGTCACTTGATCTCAGTTTCCACATATCCAATGGATACAGAACTTCATGCCTTCAAATTTTCTGTGCTAGATAAAAATATGTGTGTAGGATTAGGAATGTAGCTTAATCCTATAGCACTCATCTAGTATGAGTGAGACTCTGGGTTCACTCCCCGGAGTCCCTAGTCACAGTGTGACTTTCAAAATATAATTGGTCTTTCGACTGCCTTTTCATACCTTTATGTAAAATTAATTACATATAATATAACTCCTGCTTTCCTAATATGGCACAATGCTTTGCTATCTGGAAAAGTAAACAGAAATTTGAAAATAGAGATCTTTCTCTGAGAAGTGGCATGGGGATACGTATTGTCGGGGACAGACTGTTTGCTTTATCTCCTGTTCCAATTTCCTATAATGAGAATGAATGTAGATATCGTTTGTGTAAAAATGTACCCTACAATAAATGCAATCACAGAAACAGGTTATCTAAATGCAAT
>RJWT010007216.1:0-27940 GCA_004365215.1 Cuniculus paca | reverse complement strand
ATTGGCTTGTTTTAGTCATGTTATCTTTCTGCAGTGGTTTCTTTACCTTTTCCCTCTGCTTAATTGTTTGCCCTGCTTGGTGTTCTTCTTCTGTTCATGTTTTTGACATCGTAGCTATTTTCATGTTTATCTAGAGTACCTTTCAGTATTGTTTGCAGGGTTGGTTTGGTGGTCATGAAGTTCTTCAGCTGCTCTTTGTCATGGAAGTATCTTATTCCTCCATCAGTTTTGAAGAATAGTTTTGCAGGGTACATGAGTGTGGGTTGAAAGTTGTTTTCTTTTAGAACTTGAAATACTTCATTCCATGCTCTTCTTGACTTCATTGTTTGTGTTGAGAGGTCTGCTGTGCTTCTGATGCGCTTTCCTTTATAGGTGATTTGCTTCTTTTCTCTCACAGCTTTTAATATTCTGTTCTTATGTTAAATTTCTGGAATGCTGATAATTTTATGTGTGGGTGTTGATTTATTTTGGTTATGGGTAGTGGGAGTTCTGTATGCTTCACTTATCTGTATGTCAGCTTCCTTTCCCATGTTTGGGAAATTTTGAGCCATGACTTCTTTAAATAGTGATTGTATATCATTTGTGTTTTCTCCTTCTTTTTCCTTTACACCTATTAGTCTTATATTGTTTTTCTTTGCATCATCTTGCAACTGCTGAATTGCTATTTCCTGATTGCTTGTTATTTTTAAGAGATGTTTCATTTCTTCCTCACTAGCTGCCATCATGTCTTCGAGGTCTGAAATTCTATTTTCGCATTCATTGAGGCGGCTTTGCCTGCTTTCGATGGCCTTCTTGATTTCCTGGAGATCTCTTTGAATCTGTTTCATGCATTCTAATTCTTTCTTGTATTCTTCATTCAAGGTTTCCATCCTTTTGCAGCGTTCCTCTATTTTTCCAACTATATCTTCTTTAGATGTGCTCAGCATCTCTTTCATTACATTCATCGTCTCTTGTTTTACCTGGGAAATCATTTCTATCCTCAGTTCCTTTAAAGTCTCATAGAGTTGTTTCTTTACTTCAGTTGCTGTCATTTCAGAAGTTTCAGGTATGTGGCTCATATTTTCTTCTGTGTCCGTGTCTTTTTGGCTTGTTTGGGAAGGACTGGAGGTGCAAGGTTGCATTTTGCTCTTTCGTTTTGTCATTTTCCTGTATTCCACTGTGGGAGGTGAATCCAACGTGCACAATTGAGGTGCCAAGGCTAGGTGATACTCACAATGCACACTTTTAGCTCCAGCCAAGACTACCGCTGTGGCTGTTCTGAGGTAGGGGTGCAGACTCTTACCTGTCTGTTGGCAAGGTCCCAAGCTGCACAGCCAGGTGGAATTCACCGTACACACCCCCAACCCAAGTGAGGTGTAGAGAAGCGGCTGCCAGGCTGCTCTGGGTGAATGCGTGGGGCCTAGGCAGGACCCCAGTGATGCCCCGAACGGTCCCGGGCAATGGGGGGCTGACAGAAACCAAAACCCCCACCGGGCTCCTGGCGAAGTCCCAAACTGAATGGCTAGGTGGAATTTGCTGGTCACGCCCCCAACTCAAGCCGGGCTCAGAGCAGCCACCGCTGGACCGCCCCGGGTGAACGGGGGCCTGCCTACCTTAAAACACTTCCTACATTATGATTTATGATTTGATGTTTTGTGTTTGTGTGGTGCAGGTGGTTGAACCTAGGCCTTCCCTTAGACTAATTGCACACCAGCACTGAGCCCTAACCCCTTAGCCACTTTTAAGTGTGCAGTTCTGTAATATTAAGTATGTTTATTTTGTAATGTAATTATCCCACTATTCATCTGTTAGAAGTTTTGGGTTTTTTCGTTTTTGTTTTTTGAGATAGGGTCTCACTGTATAGTCTAGGCTGGCTTTGAACTCATGCTCCTCCTGCCTCAGTCTCAGTCTCAGTCTTAGTGGGTTTACAGGTGTGTGCCACCACACCTGGTTTAGAAGGGTTTGCTGTTGTTCTTGTTTTTATTGTGGTACAGGGGGTTGATCTCAGGACCTTCACATTGAGCTGTGTCTCCAGTTTAAAAACGAAACAAGACAAAACAAAACAAAAAACAAAACCTTTTTAACAGCAGTCTGATCAAGTTGCTTTCCTGATAGACTTGAACTTGAGATCAGCTCATACCTCAGCCACCCAGAGTGTTGGCATGGCCCAGCTCCAGCTTAGAATTTTTGTTTTTAATCTTTTGAAATTTTCAGTTGAAGCTATACTCTTTAAATGGTGACTCTTCAGTCTTTCGTCTTCTTGCCTCTGGCCACAACCTTTCTTTTTCCTTTTTTTCTACTTTTGGTAATGAGAATTGAGTCCAGTCTTCATGCATGCTGTAAGTGCATGTGTCATCTAAGGCTGAATAATGTTCCATTCTATATGTGTATCACATTTTATTTATTCATCTGCTCATGGATATTTGAGTTTCGTCTGACTTTTGGCTATTATGAATAATGCTGTTATAAACATGGATGTACAAAATTTCCTTGAGTCTTTTGATTTTTTTTCCTGTTATGTATCCAGAAGCTAAGCTAGAAGTGCTAGATTACAATGGTGTATTAGTCCATTTTCTGTTACTGTAATGAAATCCTCAAGACTGGATAAATTTACAACCATGAAAGGTCTGGTTCTGTTGCCAGAGAGAGACAGTATAATGGGAGAGGAAAAGGTTTTATTAGCAACAAGTTGGCCTTTTGGAAGATGGAAGATACCCATACATGGTAGTGTATGTCTGTAATCGCAGCAGTCTGGGAGACTGAGGTAGGAGGGTTGTAAGTTTGAGCCCGTCTTGGGCAACTTAGTGAGACCCTGTCTGAAAATAAAAAAGCTGGGGATGTAGCCTAGTGTGAATACTCCAGATTTAATCCTTATTGCCACCACCACAAAGCTGGGAAATCGGAATGGCTAACACCTGTGGCTGTCTTGCCACCTGCTGAAAGTTTAAACCATCTTTTGTGAGACTATTTTATCTCAGATCTCAGTCTCAAGTAGGTGGATACTGGGGTAGTTTACTGGTCTTTAAAAATGATTAGTACTGGAACATAGGTTGTGAATGTCATATTTCAGCCTGGAGATCACTGAGCATCCTGGATCTGTGAAACTGAGAAAACATGATTGTTCAGAGGCTTATTGTTTGGAGGTCTGTGTATCTGGTTTCCATCATAGCCAATCTATATTTTCCTGACAGGTACCTTATAGTTGTAACCTTTCTTAGAAGCTGGAAATGGAGTTTGCTGTGAAAGGGTCAGGGTATTTCAATTAATTCTACATGTAGTCATGAAGATATGGAGCAAGGAGCTGGGAGCAAAGTTACACTAGTAGATTTTTAAGAAAATCTTCTGTGGTTATGCTCCCAAATACTTGAACTCCTTCCACTGAACCCTACCTCTAAAGATATCACCACCTCCCAACACTGCTTCACTGGGGTCCAAACTTCAAAATATGAACGTTTGGGGGGATGCACTGAAATTACATCCAGTCCATACTCTGTGGTAATCTTAGTATCTAAGAAACCACCATACTCTTTGCCATGGCATTTATAAGATTCTATCTTCCTACTAATAAATAGTGCATAGGAATTCCTGTTTCTCTACATATTCATCAACGGTTACTGACTTTTTTAAAGTACTTTCTTTTTTCATGGCCATTCTAATGGGTATAAAATGGTATCTTTTTTGGTTTTGATTTGTGTTACTCTAATGATTAGTGATGTTGAACATGTTTTCATGTTTTTTGTTGGCCATTTGTGTATCTTCTATTATAACTGGTTTTTATGTATTTAGTTTTGATTTCATACCTAACTAGATTTTTATATGTTAATCATGCATATCAAAATTGAGAACTGTAATGTCTATTAGAAGTGAAAGTAATGATTATACCAGTAGTTATGATAAGCTTTTTTCCTGAACTCAACCAAAACTCCACTGGAAGGGTGGGGGAGAACTTTTGGAGCTCTGTAGGGGAAATTTGTAAAATTAGAATTCAGTGTACTCAGGACTTAAAATTACGGAATGCAACTATAACATGTCACTGAACAACCAGCCAGTGTTAGGACCTTGAAATAAAGTTTTATGTGTTTAACCAGTCCTTTAAAAATGGATCTGTTTTTTAAAAACGCTCTAATTTTTTGTTGAGTTACTTGTTAATTCTTGGTTTTAAAAACAAGAGTCAGGTCAACTGAGAAATTAATATTTGGTAAAGTGGCTAGCATATAAGTAAATAATCTTGGTAGTAACTATGGGTCATTAATATGTAGTTTATAATACCATGCAATGAATATGACAAATTTGTAAGGCATATGAGAATTACAATACTTTATTTTTATTTTTTTATTTTTTCCTTGCACCAGGGATGGAACTCACAGCCTCGCGCTTGCCAGGCAGGTGCTTACACCACTAAGCTAAATCCCTGGCTACAGTACTTTACTGAAAACTATAAAAAATTGGAATGATTTAGTGACAGACCATTTGCCTGGAGGAAGAGACTTGATAGTGGTTACTATTAAAAGTTGTTAAAGGGGAGTTCTTCTTAATTGTACATTCAGTATAATTCCAGCTTGTTAACAAAATTATTAATTTCTGAAATTTATTTGAAATGTGGGAGATGAATCAAGACAATTTGAAAGCATTTCAAATTCCTGCTCTGCTATGTAGAATAGCAACTAGTCTTAGCTATACTAACAAACCTAGTATTTTGGTATTGAGAATTGAGTCCAGTCTACATGCATGCTGTGAGTACATGGTCATCTAAGGCTGAATAGTCATTCAGAAATAGACTATTGGAAAAGAATTGAGGACCCAGATTAAAGCTTTCTATATATGATGTTTGACCTGTCTCTCCTAATTTGTTGGGAAAGAGTGGATTTTTAAATAAGTGATGGAATGATTATTAATTTTCAGTTTGGAAGTAAACTTCAAGTTTATAAAAAGATTCTAGATTGATGAACATTTTAAGTGTGAAAATTTATAAAAATGCTATCATACAATATTGAATTTTTGCCCTAAGACATTGAGATTGGAAGCCAAAAGGAGAACAAAATTGGTTACATAAAAGGAAGAACTTCTTCATGACAGTGTTTTTTTATGTAAGCTTTATTAAAAGACAAATTGAGAAACACAGTTCAACAGTGAGCTTTAACTTTTATTGTCAAAATATTTTAAATGCTTACTGAAGTTTTGCTTCTGATTTTCTCCTCTGTATGAATAGGTGGGAAAATTTATAATTTTTCATAATTATTTGTAGTAGAAAATATTTGTTTCCTGTGGGTTTTTTGTTTGTTTTTCTTTTTGGTGGTACTGGGGATTAAACAGAGCTGTCTATCTTATCTGTGTATTTAATTTTGAGACAAGGTCTTGCTTAATTGCCTGGGTTGGGCTCAATCTTGTGATACTCTTGCCTCAGTCTTCCAGAGTACTGGAATCACAGGCATGTGACATTGTGCCAGACTTCTCTCTTTGAGTTTAAGGAAATCTATAAAAAATTACTTCACTTCCAAATATCTTCTTTTTTTAATGGAAGAATAAGTTTTTATATGAGCAAATTATCGTAATATGTTTCTTTAAGAATTATGGCTTTATGGAACATATTCTCTAAGTAGATTGTTACCATCACTAAAAAGTTACTTACTAAAGTGGATACATGTGGAGGGTTGATGCTAGACAGTTGTACAGTTTTATAACTCCCTATAAATATTGATTAACCTAACTTGAAATGTTTTGTTTGTTTAGTCAGGTCAATTCAGTGAAGATATGATACCCACAGTGGGCTTCAACATGAGGAAAGTAACGAAAGGTAACGTCACAATAAAGGTATGTCAGCTTCTTTCAGCGCTCCATTTTACTACCGTATACAGCAAAGAAATCTGTTTCTCTGGTTTTTACTTAAGTATTATTTGCAGTTCCTAAGTAATGAATAGGTATGTAACAAAAGGCTGTAAATCAGTTATTTGTATTTTTCTAATCAAAATGTGTAAGAGTTGAAATGTTAAATCAAAAACAGCATATGGGTTTAGCAGAAGATATCCCTAGGAAATAAAGATTTCACGTTAGCTAGATGTGTAGCTAAACTGAACTCACTTTGTAGTCCAGGCTGGCCTAGAACTTGCTGTGATCCTCCTGCCTCAGCCTTCCAAGTGCTTGAATTACAGGCATGTGCGCACCACTGTGCCCACATCAGTCCTATAGATTTTTAAGTTAAAGCGCTGGACATGGTGGGGCACACCTGTAATCCCAGCACTAAAAGTCGAGGCAGGAAGATCATGGTGAGTTCAAGGCCAATCTAGGCCACATAGTGACTTCAAGACCAACCTCTGCTGCACAGGAAGACCCTGTCCCAGAAAAACCAAAAAAATGATCTTAAAATGTGTATTTTCAGCATTAGAAGTGAAGTGGTTAACAAGTAGAGAAGGTATTGCACATGAACTAAGTCCCTACCAAAGCGAAATTTTAAATGTAGTGTGAGCACATTACATATGAATCTCAAATTTAGAAGTGTCCTCAAGAATTCCCATATTCAGAATTGATTTGAGCTTGTGATTTTTTTATTACTGCATGTTTGTGATACACAGTGAATACACCTATTGTGGGAAAGTTGGTAAATGTACATATTGCATCTTAATTCTTTTTACTTCCCCTGAGCTTAAGTTTTTAGGAGCACTTGGGCACTAATAATGTGAAGTTGAATATGTCTTGATATTTTTCCCGTCTTCTTGTATTTTCTCCAGTGAATGACTTGAGCTATTTTTATTAAGAATTGTCTTTCTTGATTTAAAGATCTGGGACATAGGAGGACAGCCCCGATTCCGGAGCATGTGGGAACGGTATTGCAGAGGAGTCAATGCTATTGTGTAAGCTTCTTTTTGCATGTCTTTTTGTTTTGTTTTGTTTTTTTAAGTCAAGCTTTCAAGAAGAAAATCCTTAATATTTTTAAAGGCTTGGTCTTTATCTCAGCCAATAAAAATATTTCTTTGCTAATTTCTTTGTGTAATTCTACCATTACATTTAAAAAATTAATCACAGAATGTGAATATTATGATTTTTGTTTACAGCTAAGGGCTACAGGGTATGTTTTACTAGCATGCATTAGTCTCTGTGGACAATCTAGCTGAAACTATAGATGCTGAGGTTTTCTTTAGGACTTTATTTCGATTAACAACTTGAATAATGTAAATGTTAAGTAAAAATCTGTAACTCTAGTTTTCATCAAGACATATGGAAAAGATACATATTTTTTTAAGTTACATGATAGATGCTGCAGATCGTGACAAGATAGAAGCTTCTCGAAATGAACTACACAATCTTCTAGATAAACCGCAGTTACAAGGAATTCCAGTAAGTAAGGAGTAATTGTTATTTTATATTTGTGATTGTACAATAATAGTTATGCCTTGGTGTCCATGCAGATTGGTTCCAAGGGTCCCCATAGATATAAAAAATCTGAGGTTTTGAGTCCTTTAGGTAAATTATGGTAATACTTGCATATAACCTATGCACATCTTCTCATACACTTTAAGTCATCTTAATATGTCTCATACAGTGTAAGTGCTTTACAGATAGTTTTATACTCTTTACAAATAATTATTATACTGCAATGTTCAGGGAATAATGATAAACACAGTCTGTCAGGTTCAGTACAATTGAATTTTTTTGTAATTGTTTTGATCCCTATTTGGTTGAAACCATGGATGTAGATCTTGAGAATACAGAGGACTAACCATACATTATGTTTGAGATTAGTAAAATGTTTTCTAAAGTCTGGGATGTAGGAGACAATTTGAGCGACTCCCCTTGAATGCAGAACAGTTGCTGCAACATTGGTTATATCAAGACTTATTTCCATATACTGATATGTACAGAGCGGACTATGGTATCTCTGTCTCTCTTCAATTGGCTCTAAGTATGGCAAATAAGGCTAGCCAGGTACTGGTATGTTATCTCTAAAGCCATCAGATGGGCTCCTGTTTCCTCACATAGCGGTCTCTATATATGAGCACAGCAGGATAGCAGAGCCAATCAGCTCCAGGAAATGTCAACCAGGTATGAGCCTGGAAATCAACAGGCTGTGAGTCCCCAGGGCACAAAAGTTTACATGTCAGAAACTGAAGCAGCGGCCTACAAATACAATTCATTTGCTACCTTAATTGAATTATGCAGATCGATCCTTCTGCATGTCATTCTCCCAGCATTTTGCACAGATGCTGTTCTCCCTACCTGGCTCAAGTTACTCATGTAGCTCCCACCATCCTCACTCTCACTTATCCTCGAGCCATCCCTGTCTTCACAAGATAGTAAATTCTGGGAGAGGCCTTGTATCAGGGCCTTTGTCTGCATATCCTCACTGGGATTGGGTTTAGGCCCCCCTTTGGCTTCCCTTAACTTTGAATATGTCTTGGTGTCTTTACTGTCGCTGTGGTTTGCATTAGAGGTGGTAGATTGGAATTAACTTGCTGGGATTCCAGTAATGTCTCAATGGGATTATAAATACAACTTTTTGCATTGTGGGGAAGACTAAAAAGGGATTATAATACTGGGAGGCTTATATTTACTGAATATCTGTCATATCTTGGGCATTGTGTTACTGTGAATGCCCTAACCAGGTATGTGTTAAATTACTATGCAGCAGCAACCAATGTCAGTTCTGGGCATATGGTTATGAACAGAAGTTAATAGAAACATTACCCACCATCATGGAATTTATGCTTTAGTGGGAAACACAGATGATTTGAAAACACTTGAATAATGCAACTCTGACAATGGCTGTGAAGATGCAAGGGGCTTTGAGAAGTGTAAATTAAACGAGAGATTTGCTCTAGTTTGAAGAGGAGAGGGAAAGATTCTCTGAAGAAGTGATTTGTGACCTGAGGTCTGAAAGATGTATAGGAATATGTTTCTTGGGGGAAGAGATTCCAGAGGCCCTTTGGTGGTAGAAAGCTCTAGCCTCTAGAGCACAGAGCACAGAGGCAAGGTCAAATGTGGCATGCCATGCTGCAGCTGGGATACTAGAGGCCTCACTGGGAAGGACTGTGTAGAAAACCAGTGAAGGGTCTGGTTTGTTTGTTTTGCTTTGCTTTGCTTTGCTTTGTTTTGTTTTGCTATGTAGTTCAGGCTGGCCTTGAGGTCTTTGTAGCCCAGGCAATCCTGTTTTGACTTTCCAAATGCTAGGATTACAGGCACGTGCTACCACGCCGGGTTCCACGTGTTTTAAAGGGTCAGATTTATGATTTGACTGTATCACTCTGATTAAAGTTTAAGAATGAATTGAAGTGGTCAAGAAGGGTCTGAGGGGTTTAGTTTTAGCAGACTATTTTAGTAACCCTGGAAGTACCTTGCATTAGGGTGGTAGTGAAGACAAGGTGGGAAGAAAGAAATAGATTTTAGAAATATTTAGGGACATAATCCATCAGACTGTTAAAGGATCAGAAGGGAAAGTGTAAAGATAATTCCTAGTTCCTGGCTGTTGCAGTTTAATGGAAGGTGGTGCTAGGCCAGGCTTTAGCCTCAAGACAATCTTACAAAGGTCAAATACATGGGGTATATTACCTCACAACATACAGAAACTTGTGTTTATCTCAGCTTTATATACAGTAATTGTTACAAATTTAAAATCACATGAATATTAGTAAGTTGCACAGCCACATTTTGAATGTATGTCTAAACAGTGAATGAAAAAGATCCTCAGAATCTGTGCCTGTTTATTTCAGAATATCCTGATGTTTACTTGTATTTTGTTTTGTCGCTTTTTTTCTCATGCTGTATTGTAGCCTTTGTCTGTATCGAACTCTTCTGTAAGTATTAACTTGTAGAATCTCATGAGTCTTTTTGACATCCTACTTTTGGTAATTGCTATAACTGAAGGAAGTTCATTTTAATCTAAAACATTGTGCTTGAAAAGCATACATTTATGTAAAATTAAAATCAGACTCAATGTAGAACAGAAGCAACAACAAAAAAACCAAATCTGTTTCATTAACTTTTAAGCTTACCCTTTTTCTTCTATAGTAAAGAGTGGTTGCATTTAGGGTTAGTGAGTCTATGTTGAGTATAATGGTTGATCCTAGGTTATGTGTCCATGTTGTAGCTGAAAGAAAGCTGGGAAAGAAATCAATTATGAAAGCAAGTAACTTTATTGAGGGGAAGGTACGTACATAAGACATAGAAAAGATGCCAAGTAACTACAAAATAACTATGAGCATCTGTGACTATGATGTATGATTAGAAACTCAACCAGGTACAGCTGGAGAACTGGAGTGACTTCATAACATTGTGTAGAGGGGTAAAAGTGAGGAATGGGAAAGTAATTTGAACAAGGACACTGAGATTCGACCCTTGACTCTGATATCCTGAAGAGTCTAAACCTATGAGGGTATTGATCTGGAGTTGAGATTTGGGGAAATTATTAGTGAAAGAGGCATGATATGGACATAGTATATACTTTGATAGGATAGATCAAGGTACATGTTCTGACTTGGAATATGAATGCTGTGAAGTAAAAATACATACCCATAAAGAAAATGCTGATGAGAAGGATGTCTGCTCTGAGTTTTCTTTTGTTTTCTTTTCCTTCCCTGGCCTTTGCAGTGAGCTACACCCTTCTAACACATAGGATGGGGAGAAAAGGGGAGGGACGAGCAGATACCACCAGGCTGTGTAAAGACAACATGGTGTGGAATTTTTGTTCCTGGGTGCAGGCAGGCAGAGAGCGAAAAGACCTTTTGTAGGGAACAAAGAGAATTGTGCCCCTTTTATAGGAATGGAAAGAAGACATGGGGCATTAGGCAAGAAGATTGTAATAAACATCCATGATCAAAGTTCTCTAGCAGTCTTGTACCTCAGTGAGCAAAGTCCTTGAAGGTCCTGTGTAAATTTCCAAGTGACTCCAGATGTCCCTGAGACCCGCAAAATTCCTTGTCCTACCTTATCTTCTTTATGACGTTCTGTACTGCTGATGATAGCTTCTGTGCTGATCATTTCCTGCTGAGAATAGTGTTTCTGCTGGCAAGTAGGTTAGAGGCTTACAGTCCCCAGCCCTCTTTTTTTTTTTTTTAAAAAACTTTGAGACAATATCTTAAGTTGCTAAGTTGCTCAGGCTAGCCTTTAAACGTCTCTCAGAGTGGTGGGATTCCAGGTGTGCACTACCATGACCAGTTTTGCTCTACTAGTCTTTGGAATACTTACTTAACAATCACATGATAACATTTATTCACAGAGTACTGTATGTGACTACTTTATTCATCTTGATGTTCACACTTAGCCATTGGATTAGAGTATTTGTAAAGTTGTAGGATGGGTCCTGAATGTATGTATGTATGTATGTATGTATGTATGTATGTTGGTATTTGTGGTGCTGGTTATTCAATCTGGAGCACATAGTCTGTCATTGGGGTATATCCCCAGTTCCTGGATTCAGAATTTTCAATCCTATTTACCACTTGAGTGGTGGTCCAGACCTGTAATCCCAACACTCAGAAGGCTGAAGTAGGTCAACTTAGGCTACATAGAGACCCTATCTCAGGGTGGGTTGGCAAACAAACAACAAAGAACAAAAGAAAGAACTCTAGTTACACATTCATATGATGAGTTGTTGCCTGGTCAAAAATGGTTTTTCAGTCTGGGAATGTAACTCGGTGGTTAGAGTACTTGCTTACCATTCTTGAAGCCCTGAGTTTGATCCTTACCAACACACAAACGTGCATATGCGTGTATACACACAAACATGCACAGAGGTTTCCCCACCTTTGGGTAAGATCATACCCCCATCTCATTGTGATTTTTCTTTTTCAATCCATTTTATTTCAAAGAGAAAAAAATAAAATAAAATTTCAGAACACATCAATTGGGGCATCAATGGTATATACGTTGCGCATGGTCATCCCCAAATCATTCACCCAGAGCACAAGGTGAATTATCCGAACAATACCAGCACATATCTTTCTCTTTTGATTATGATTATTAAGAATACCAGAAACAAGCATGGTGGGTAGCACACATCTGTAATCTCAGCACTTTATAGGCTGAAGTAGGAGGATCACAAAGTTAAAGAGTCAGGGCTGGGCAATTTAGCAACTTACCAAGATCTTTTTTTTTTTTTTTAACAGAAAAAGTAAGAAATAACAGTTTCAAAACAGGCTAGTACAAGAGTAACAATAATCAACATTTTGCCTATCATTATATTCACAGTAGTTGTTCAGAGTACAAGATAAAGGCATGAAACATTGTCCAGAAAATTACTAGCACAAACTTTCCCTTCAATGAACCAAGAGAAACCAGCTATATAACTATCTTAACTGTCTTCTGTTTGTATATATTTTTTTCTTTTTCCCTTTGTTTCCCCTTTCTCCCATCAGTTTTTCTTTTCTTTTGAACAGTTTCTTCCCTATTCACAATATGTATTGTACATTTTGGATCTTGTTTTCTCTTTCAGATTCTCCACTAGTAAAGACTATATATATATATATGTTTTGTTTTGTTTTTGTACTGGGGATCAAACTCACGACCTTGTGCTTACCAGGCAAGCACTTGAGCCGCTGAGGTAAATCAATCCCCAGCCCGTAAGACAATATATTCACACATGGGAATCTGGTTTATTTCACTTACAAAATGGTCTCAAGTTGCATCCATTTACTATTTTAGAGATTTAAATTAAAACAACACTGGGATTCCATCTCCAGAAAGAATTGCTATCATCTTGATCAGTTTAAGTCTCTTTTCTGCTATTTGATTGCAATATGTGAGAAGATAGGAACAGCTCTTTTGAAGAAAACAGGACATAAAGGTAGCCATTGTTGGTTTCTTGTTGTCTGATCTGAAGGCCTGTAATGCTTTCACTCTTTCATTTTATCTGGTTTTATATTATTTTGTTTTGTTTGAGTTTATTGTGTGTGAATGTATGAACAACCATTTCGAAGAAGGCAAGAGACACTAGGGTAGCCATTGTTAATCTCCTGTTGTTATGTTTTGAAGACCTGTATTGCTTACATTGTTCTGTTCTGAAATGCTATGTTGTGTTTGACTTTATTCTGTTTTGTTTTGTTCTGTTCTCTTTAAAATGAAAAAAAAATTGCTGTCATCAAGAAAACAACTAATAACAAATGCTAGAGGGGCTGGAGGAAGAAGGAACTCTTCTGTACTCTCGGTAGGAGTATAGACTGGTGCAAACACTGTGGAAGTTAGTGTGGAGAGTTCTTAAAAATCTGGGATTACAGGTCCCATTCGACCCATTATTCCCCTTCTGGTATTTTCCCAGAAGAATTAAAAACATACCACAGAGATATATGTGCACTCATGTTTATAACAGCACAATTTGTAATAGCTAAATCTTGAAAATAACCCAAATACCCATCAACCAAGGGATGGGTAAAAATGTTTTTTTATTTTTTTATATCTATATAATGGAGTACTAAGCCATAAAAAAGATAAACTTGAGACTTTTATCAAGACCTTGTATTAATGTACATGTTAAAAGGGGGTGGGGGCTAGGATGTAGCTCAGTGCAAAGGCCCTGGGTTCAGACCTCATTGCAACTAAAAAAAGGACAGAGGGTTCAATCCTCATTGTAACTGAAAAAAGTCTGCATAGAGTATAGAGTTAGTTGTTTTTGTTTTTTTTTAAAGTGCTAGCAATTGAAACCTGGATCTTGTACATGTGCTCTACCACTAAGCTACATCCCCAGTCCAAGACTTGTAGTAGTCTTTTTAAAGAGACATCAAGAGATTTATTGGGCAGAAACTTAAGAGTAAACACTCAGAATACAGTGCAGGCTCTCAAGAGAGAAAGACTGGAAATATTAATGTGTATTTGGTAATTGAAATCTGTGGAATTTGAATCTATGGTAAGATTCATCTTGAGTCTTAGAAAAAGGGTGACTTACCTTACAGACTAAATTAGGCCCAGTCACAGAGAAAGGTCTGTTCACAGGTGAAAGAATCCATTTGCAGTACAAAAGGGGATGGCTGAACACATTTGCAGGTGAAGGAGAATTGTCCAGGCTTATTGTTTTTTGGGCAGAAAAGAAATATATTTTAGACTGGGATTGTGTTCTGAAGCTGCAGTTTTCATTTTTAAAATTATGATTTTTCTTGTCACTCTTCTACCTATATTCTGTCCTACATCATTCCCCACGGGACATGGATCCTTTATTTTATTTTATTTTTTTATTTTAAAGAGAATAAAACAGTGCAAATCAGAACAAAACAATGCAAGTAAAACTTGGCCTCACAACAAGACAAGAAATCAACAGTGGCTACCATAAGGTCTCTTGTCTTCTTTGTAATAGTTGTCTATACCTTCACACACAATACCATCCAACAAAACAAACTAATATAAAACCAATCAAAACAATAGAATAAGAGCATTATGAGACTTCAAAACAAGACAATAGGAAATCAACAGTGGCTTCCATAGTGTCTCTTGTTCTCTTCAAAATAGCTGTCCATACCCTCATACACAGTGAAATCAAATAATAAGAAAACAGATTAAAGCCAATCAAAACAAAAGAATGAAAACATTACAGGACTTCAAAACCAGATAACAGGAAATGGATAATGATTACTAAGTCTCTTTTTCTTCAAAATAGCTGTTCATACCATCACACATAATAAAATCAAAACAACAGAGTAAAACCGATTAAACAGAAGGATGAAAGCATTATGGGATTACAAAATGAGATAATAGGAAACCAGCCATGATTACCATAATACACCCCATTATGTTCAGACTAGCTGCCCATACCATCTCACATTGTAAAATCTGATAAACCAAGACAGAACAGAACCAAACCTAACAAAATTGTGAAAACCTTACAGAGTTCAAGATGAGACAATAAGAAATTAATGTTGATTACTACCTTCTCCTCCTAGGTGTTTCCTCCCCTATCACTTTTATAATATTTGTTGTGTTTTATTCTTAAGAGGGTGCAGAAGGGCCAAAGGTCAGTTGGTCTTATCACTGCTGCTGTAGGCAGAGGACGGGAGTTGTGTCTTTCTTGCCAGGGATCAAAAGTCTCACCCTGACTGATCTAAAGGTGACAAAGAAGATGGGTTAGGTTGTTTGATGGATCATCTTCCTTTGATAGTCTGGAAAAGAGTACCAGAAGATTAGCAAGTTCTTGATTCTTTGAGCTTCATTTTGTAACCGTATTAAACAAGCAGGAGCCAGATACTAAAAGTAGAAAATTGATGAATAGTGACTTAGAAAATAAATAGTAGAAGCCAGTAGTGTTAGGCATGAGCCTTTTATCGTTACTATGAACCCTGTTTGTTGTGGGGTGTTTACACAAGTCTTAGGTTGTTTTAAATAGAAGTTGACAACCACATTCTGAATTCAGGTCATCTGTGCAATGGTAATTAAGTGAATACTGATGTGAATAATTAAATGAATGAAATGGACCACCACTTGCGCAAATAATGCTTTAACGTTAAAGCATGTGTTAACACGTTAATTTTTACATCTTTATATATCAATATATTTCTGTGATGTTTTTGTGTATGAAAGTTTACCTTTAATATCCTTTCTGTTTAAAGGTACTAGTACTCGGAAACAAGAGAGATCTTCCAAATGCCTTGGATGAGAAACAGCTAATTGAAAAAATGTATGTTTGCAGAATAATATTGTTTTAAAAATTTGGTTCTAAATTATACTACTTTGCCTACTGTTTTGTTTAGTATCATATACTCTTCAATAATGATCACAACCATATTTTTAGTAGATAAATTTGGCCTACCAGAGAAGTGAATCCCTAAAGTTTAGTAATTGCAAAATACGTTGTTCAGCATAGTAACAAAAATAGCACATAAAATTGATCAAGAAATGATAAATTTGACAACTGTTCTAAGCACAGACTTTTAATTCTGCTTCTCGTAGGAATCTGTCTGCTATTCAGGATAGAGAAATTTGCTGCTATTCAATTTCTTGCAAAGAAAAGGATAATATAGGTAAGAAATGACTTATTTTTGAAAGAAGCAGATATCACTGGAAGATATATATAATGCTTTTTGTTGTTTATTATCCCCATTTCTGTTAAAGTGACTTTCTTTACACTGTAATATTGCTATGGCTTCAGGATAAACCTTGCACATTATACCTTTTGGCAACAAATGTAACATGTTAAATCTTTTCTATGTATTTAAAGATATAAATGCAATAAAACCTTGAGGTTAAGCATTATGTGATACCAATTTATTGCGTTAATTTTTGCAGAGCTAGTATTCAGCTATGCTTTGTAACAAAGTGGGATTTTTGGAATAGATTTTATAAAACTTGGTCTGTAGGCACTATAACAATTTCTCATTTATTGAGCTAGTATCTTAAAAACATGTTAGCACTCTGTTAGAAGTGGCAGCCAAAAATACCTTTTATCTATATCAATTTCTTAAAACTCCACCAAGAAAGTACTATAAACTAGATGGCTTAAAACAACAGAGACCAATAACTGGGCGTGGTGGTGCACACTTGTAATCCTAGCACTTAGGAGACCGAAACAGGAGGATCACAGAGAGCTGGAGGCCAGGTTGGGCTACATAGTGAGTTTAAGGTCAGCCTGAACTGGAGAGCAAGACGTTGTCTCAAAAACAAAAACAAAAAATACAGCAACTGGTGTGGGAATATAACTCAGTAGCACTTGCTAAGTATGCAGGAGGCCCTAGGTTTAATCCCCAGTACTGCAAAAACAAAACTAAAACCCCAGAAACTTATTTATCATGCTCAGGAGGCTAGAAATCTAAAGTCACGGTGTTGGCAGCGTCATACACAGTCTATGTAAAAGCATAGGGGAGAATTCATCCTTGCCTCTTTCTAGCTTGTGCTCAGTGCCAGCAGTTCTTGCCATTCCTTGTCAATGAGCTGTTCCAGTCTGTGCCTCACAGTCATACTTCACATGGCTTTCTCCTCTTCAAAAGCACTGTCTTGTCTTAAAAGGACACAAGCCACTGGAAAGTAGGGCCCACCCTAATTCAGCATGATCTCATTTTAATTTTTTTTTTTGGCGGCACTGGAGATGGAACTCAATGACCACGCTTGCCAGGCAGGTGCTTAGGTCACTGAGCTGAATCCCCGGCCCATGATCTCATTTTAACTACTTCTGAAGAGACCCTATTTCCGTATAAAGTCATATTCTGAGATTCTGGACTATGAAGTTCTAGAATACTGTTCAGTATAGTACATTGAATTTAAAACCATATATACATACATACATACATATATACACACATAAATACCTACTTCGGGCTCTTAAACTAGTCTCTTAAACTAAATTGATGAAGGGTTATTTAATAAAAATGTGTTAGAGTAAATGTAATAAATAGTATATTTTAAAAGATGCTCATACTTTCTTTTCTTTAGTCCTAATTCAGTATGCATTTGTTCTCAGCATACTTAACATTGTTTTCAAGTTAAATCCGGTCTGTCTTCATCTACCTGACACCTCTGTCCTCACTTCTAAACATGTTCTAATGCACTGAAAGTGTATACATGTGGGTGATTCTGGGCTTTCTCTGAAGACCACCCAAAAGCAGTGTTAGCTGCAGAACCTCTGCTGCTTGCCACAAATGTTTCTCTGTTGAATAGATAATAGGTGACTTGTTACATTGTGACCACTGATATAATTTGAGAACAAACTCTACAAAGCATTTATGGTTACTGAGACTTCATTTGAAGTCTTTTTGTGTTACATGTGCATGAAAGAAATGCTAGTTAAATTTTAAGATACACTGCAATGAGAACAGAGTATTTACTTCTACACCATTGTTTCTCAGCTGGAAACTTTCCCCCCAGGAGAAATGTGACAGTGTCTGGAGGTAGTTTTTTAGTTGTCATAACCAGGAGGGTGAGGTTGGCATCTGGTGAACAGAGACCAGAACTGTTGCTAAATATTCTGTAGTTATCATAGCAAATGTTTAGCCAAAGAAAACCTTGTTCTTCACTAATTGTACATCGTGGTATTTTTTTTTTTGTCTTTTTGAGATGGGATCTTGTTATGCAGTGCAGGCTGGCCATGTGCACATTTTGTAGCCCAGGCTGGTCTGGAAGTCATGATGATCCTCCAGCCTCAGCCTCCTGAGTGCTGGGATTACTGACGTGTGCCACCATGCCCAACCTTTTTTTTTTTTTTTGGTCTTTTTGAGACAGCATCGTGCTATTCTTTCAGGTTATTACTTCTGTTTTCTCTAGTATTTTAGAAAATAGGAAAACTTTTAAAAGAAGGGAAAAAAATCTTTTGTCTCACAAGCTAGCCAAATACTTGCCTGAAACAATGTGTTGAGCTCAGTTACGCAGGAGATGCACCACAGATGGTGAGAACTTCAGTTGCTAATTGAGGCTGATATTCATGACTTGCTTATTGCTCAGTAGTTACTAGTTTTGCAGTTTTAGAACTTTTGGTTTTCTTAAAGTGTTACCAAGTTTAAGGAAACTGATCTACTGTTAGAGTAAAAAAATGTAGTTTGTGAATCAGAATGTCTGTTTATTTGGAACAAGAAATGTAACTAACAGCCAACTGGCTTAGACTTCTTGAATTATCAAGTTAGGATACCCTTTTTTATTTGTTGTTTATTTATGTTATTTTTTATTGTTGTTATGTATGTTTTTTTTTAATAACATGTTTTGGTTCCAGACTTTTTAATGTATTGAATTGCTCCCAAAAGTTATTTCATTGGGCATAGTTGTATATAACACTTTCAGCTTCCTTATGTGGCACAGGAATGACCTTAATTTCATTAGGGATGTGCTCAAATCACATGAAAAATGTTACTTTTGGAAAGATGATCTTTGCGAAGATTATTTGTATCTGTGACTTCCTGTGACACTTTTTATGGTGTATGACTTTTCCTACCTATCTAGGTACAAGTATTTATTTGTATTTAGGATATTGCTTTCTGTCCAGTGTCCAGAAAGTTTTTTCTTTGAGTTTTAGTGAATCTCTTTATTTCCAAATTCCTTTTCTTCCTTACTACATGGTATTTCAATAAGAGGTATAGAGGGCCTATTTCAGCAGTTATGCTAAATCATTGTTTTCACAACTGTGAGTAAGTCCTGTTTGTTCAGATCCCAACTCTAGGCTATTCTTTGTGTGTCTTACAGTTTCTCAACCTGGGAAACTGAAAGATTGAATTTGCACTTACCTTTCAGACTTGAAGGGTAGAGTATTGCTTCTAATAGAGTCTCATATATTTTTTAGGTGGATAACACATTTTAAAGAATTCAAGGCAGTAATTCAGTGTTCTGACTCAACTGCCTTCTCTTATCAGTCTCTGCTTTCCCTGGCTAATCTGAGCACTCTAGCTTTAGCTGCCACCTATATTTATGATACTGTTCTAGTCTGCATTTCTTCCTCAGATCTGTAGGCCTCAAACACCTGGCTGAAGGCTCTGAATATGTTGATGTGCCTATAGGTAGAATTCTTAGTCCTTTTTTCTGTAGCTGTTTTCCTTTAGCCACTGTTTCAGCCAGCAGCTTCATGATTTCCATACCCATTCCAGCCAGAAGAGTCTTTTTCATCTGATGTTATCTGGCTACCTATCACCTAGTGGTTTTCAACTTGGGGTACACTTTTGCTCCCCAGGGGACATTTTGTGTTTTCAATTGTCACATTACGGGTGGAGGTAATAGTGGGATATAGTGGTTAAGGCCATGGATACTGCAAAACTATAGAACACAGGAAAGTGTTGTTTTTTTTTTTTTCTTTTCCCCCTTTTAATTCAGCTTAAAATGTCAAGGGGGCAACGTTGTGAACCCTTGCTCTTGCCTACGCAAGAGGGTCAACCACCTCTCCTACCCCCCATAGTTTAGCTATGTTTTCTCTATCTCTTAAAGTCCATAACAGCCAGGTGTGGTGGCGCGTGCCTGTAATCCCTGCACTTGAGAGGCTGAGGCCAGTGGATTGCTGCAGGTTTGATCCCAGTCTGGGCAACACAGTGAAGTTAAAGCCAACTTGAATTGCATAGTGAAACCCTGATTCAGAAAACAAAAAACACAACAAAACAAAACAGCCCATAAAAGAGTTCCACACTGGTTCATGCTCTTTTTGATTCTGTGTTTGCAGTTTCTTTTGCTTGGCATTCTGTAGGGCAGCCTCTTAAATTCAAATGGTTATTTATATAATTTCTGTTATACTTTAAAGTTTTTCGAGGGCATCCCTGGTGATTTGCATGCAGTAATGTTTTATAGGCAATGAATAAAATAGCATCAACTGTCCTGCACACAATTTTGCTTGTTTTTTTATTTTGCAGTAATGAGGATAGAACCTTCACACTGGGCTATATCACTAGTCCTTTTTTTATTTTTTGAGACTGGGTCTCACTAAATTGCCCAGCCTGGGTTCCAGTGTTTGATCCTTCTGCCTCAGTCTCTTGGAGGGCTAGGAATACAGGCGTATGCAACCGTATCCATATCACAATTTAACTTTTAAGTCAGAAGGCTCTTCATTCTCTGGTATTTTCTCTTGTTATCCTTGTGAATTTAAAGTTAACATAGTACAGCAATATAGATGTAAAAGAGCAGAAGACATCCAGCAAATGCCTAGAGTTAGCTATGCTTTTAAGTATTGTCTTTGTTTGATGTTGAGTTTAACTTTGGTATCCTTAACTTTGACTTTTTCCCCCATCTTTAGATATCACACTTCAGTGGCTTATTCAGCATTCAAAGTCTAGAAGAAGCTGAAACATCTCCTGAAGTCTTCCAGTCCTTCTTGGCTATAATCCTAGAATTATTGTCCGTTCCTCTGAAGTACTTCCCAGAATATGGTCCTTCCTAAACCTAAGAAATTGCCTTTTTCAGAGTTTATTTCTCATGTGCACTGCTGAAGATGTGTAACCCTATTCCTTTATAAAGAATCATCTAGAGTTGTCATGATAAAGTCAGCACACCCAAAAAGATTTCTCACACATACAGTACTTCTGTTGAACAGTGTGTAGAGCTTTTTTGTTTTGTTTTTATTTTTACAAGAAGAATGCATATTTTTCACCATCTTAAATCCAGAAAGTTGCATATTTCCATTCTGGTCTTTCCAGACCAGATTTTTATATTGCTTTTCAGTAAATGTCTATATTTCATTATAGAGTCCAATAGCTTAATACTGATAATGACTTGATACAGCATGAAATTTCTAGTGCCACACACAGTATTTAGAAAACCTTTTAAGCCTGATTAATGTGAGAATGTAAACATAATGTTTATCTTATCTCACAAATGCATGTGAAATGTATAATTACATCTTAGGAATTAAACAGTGGTCTTCAAACAGGTAACAGAGGCATCGTATACATGTTGCTGGTTCTTTGTACTGGAGAGATACTACCTGATGAATTTTACAAACATTCTGCTGAGAATTCTTTACCAGAGATAATGGTTGGGAGTGTGGGAGGAGTTAATGCATGCTGTTTTATATCTGCCCAGATCATACATTTTTTTTAAACGTTTTTTCCTTTCAGTACACTTTTTTAAGGGGTTGGGAATTGAAGATTTTCTTAAAAGCTTTCATGAATTTAGAGTATTCCAGCCAATATAATAAAGCCTGTTAAGAATGTCAGACTTTGTTCAAATACCTGTTTGTTCTTTCTATCTCCAGTCATTAAATCAGTGCTGCTGCATGACATTTTAACCCTTGACTTTTTATATCCAGTCATGAAGTTGACTTTCAGCACAAAAGACACAAACAAATAAAAATTTTTATTTTTTTCTTACCAACGAAAGATTTGGCACTCTTTTGTCTGGTGCCATTAGACATCTTGATTATTGTGACAACTCTAGACCTGCCTGCTTTGTCTAACATAATCATGTACAGTGTCTACAGGTTGGTTAATAGTCAATCACACAGAGAGCTGAGAAACCGATGCTGTTTATTGTTCGCTTCTATGATACATAAATGTATAAAAACTTAAAATGAACATATTTTATAGTTTAGTGATCTCCATATACATAAAGGGACATATTAGTACTGGTTTACCTGTAAATTGTTATTCATACAGACTGCTGTAGTACATACAACTCTGGTACACTTGCTTATGTGTTGCCTCACACTGTGTGTGATTTGTTTCTTGTGTTAAGCAGCACTTCTGTAGACAGTGCATTTTCAGATGTGTTAAACACTCAGTGTAGTCAACAGTAACTCTTTTAATGTATACCAGTTTTAATTTATAGACTGCCATGGCCTTAAAAATATTCTGTACAAAATACTGCACTGTGTTGCACAGACACTACTTGTTTTTCTTCATTCACATTTTTACTGAGACGACTCTGGGCTTTAAAAGTTCTCTTCTTATTCTTTGGGGCATGTTGCGTACTTCCAAAATAGAATGGGTGGTTCTATAAATGAAGGGATATTTAAACTTGTTACCATAGTTCAATATCATTAATGGTCACTGGGTAAATAGCGTGGAAATTTGTGCCTAAAAAGAGGAATTGGAACTAGAACATGTGACTATGTGGGGATTGCCTAGGTTTGTTAACTGACCTATAGCTAGCCCTTAATGTGTTTGTGTGTCTGTTCATTGCTTTCAGCATTTCAAGACACCTAAATGCTAACTACCAACATTTTCCTGTGCATAACCTTTGCATGTGAAAACTTAACAGTTACTGAACTTTGTAAATAAGTAAATTTTATTTAGGTGGATGCATTTTTCGTCTATTTACTGCTCTTCTCAGCTTTATTCAATAAAATTGCATTTCGAGGGTTGTATTAGCAATTTTAAATGTGCATCATGATGGAAGGTGCAGACTTTTTTGGAAAAGGATAGCAAGAAAATTACCATGAGAGGAAGGTCTGTAGACCATAGACCATGTGTTAGAAAGAAATCGACTCAGCTGTCAAAAGAGTTGGTTCTGAGGGCTAAAGTAGAAATAAACTTTTAAAATATCCAGAGTTGATATTGTGATTTTTTTTGGAGGGAAGGGGACGCTACTACTTTTTAAAAGTTTTGTTATGATACTTGAAATGTGGGACTTCTCAGTGGCTGGAGTTGTTAGCACATTTTCTAGTCCAGTTTTTAAACTCAAAGGAAAGTCCTACTAATAAACTAAAATTGCAAGACATGCCTACTTACTGACTTTAGAATAAAAATATTTTAAATATTTCCAATGTGGACGTTTTTCCACAGAGGCACATTTTTAAGAATAAAGCAGTTGGTCCATTTTGCTAGGATGTTATTTATTGTTTGTACCATGAATCAGGATTTATCTCATCAAAGCTATTGGAGAAATACTCAGTGAAGCTTTGCACTCTGTGAAGGTCGTTTGGCTTTCTCTGTGTTCATGGTGTCGTTCTGTACAGCTGAACCCTAATTGACTAATTGGATGTGTGATGTAGCAGTTCCATCCACAGAAATTTTTTTGCTGTTTTGGTGGAGCTATTTAGTCCGGTTATCCTCTTCTTTTTTATTATATTTTATTAGTACATGTTAATATTGCATGATGATGGGGTTTATTTCTGAAGTTGGTACATGGAATTACCAAATTATTCAGTCCCTTCTCCCTGGTCTACTGGAGTGTGGGAGGTGGGAGGGGGTTATTAGACATACATATGTAGATGAATTGTTTGTTGTATCTTTGTATCTGCTTATAAAATTTTTTTTGTTTCATTTTGGTGCTAGCGATTAGCAGTTAAATTCAGGGCCTTGGCACTGAGCTGCATCCCAAACCCTTTAAATGGTTTTCTTTTTTTAAATTTTGCGATAGAGTTGCTAAGTTGCTAAGACTGGGCTCCAATTTCTGACCCTCTTACCTCAGCCTGGCATAGTGATGGGACTATAAGCATGCACCACCATTCCCAGCTCAAAAAACAGATTTCTAAAATCCCTTTGAGTCTGTCAAGTAAATTGGGTGTTTTGGGCCCTGCCTGCTTTTGTGTATGTTGATTTTTATTTTATTTTTTTGATGGAGGAATTAATTTCTTGCCTATTCTGTCCATGTGGGATAAGTTACACGGGAATTCTATTGATATGTTCATTCTAGCTTCTCAAAATGTTCTGTTGGGTTGCTTACTGAAATGGAAACTTAAATGAGTGTAGCAGGCATCATATCATAAAATCCACTTGGCTGAATGCTTTATTCTAAAAATGTATGCCACTGCAGGGAAACTCACCATGTTTGGTCTTCAAAATATTTTCATTTTATCACCAACTTTTAAGATCATGCACTCAACAAAGCGTATACCAATGAGGAGACTTGAAAAGGAAGACCGTAAAGCAAACTAGCCTCACAGACTTCCTGTAAGTTTGCTGTTCCACAAGTGTGCGGCCCGTTGCAGGTGTTTCCTGTTGGTTGGTTAATATCCTCCACACAATTTCTGTTTAAAATTCAGCTATTAATAAAAATGAGTACTCTTGTGTCTGGTGCCTCTTGGGTGTTATTGACATACTAGATGGGCTGCAGTCAATGGTTCCTTATTGTTAGCAGTGGCAGAGTCATTCATTATTCTGGTTCATTAATAAGCCCTCTTTTTAATAAGTCTAAAATCCCAAGACAGCTGACTTTTAGGTAATATAAATTTCCCAACAGGATTCAGGAGGGGAAAAGATAGATGCCTTAGCTATATTTTACTAGCATTAGCAGGTTTCGCATTAATAAAAGGGAAAAGATGTGGGAAAGTGTCTTTAATTTAAAATGTATAGTTTGGTTCTGTGAAGAGAGCTGGATACGCACTTAAGAGACTGGGTTTTCTTTGCTAGTAACTAATGGTGTGACTGGTAAGTTGCTGAAACTCCTTGGTGCCTTAGCTTTCGAGTGTAAGATGAAGTAGAGAGAATTTCTTAATTAAGTTTTACCCACAAACTATAATTCTAGCAGTCTAGAGGACTGGATAGTGGTTAAAAGAGAAGAGAGAAAATGCCCACTTGGTTGACAGAATGTGTTATTTTCATATTCCTTCCACTTGAAAATAATTAAAAATGAACATTTAGTTTTTTTAAAGCGGCCCAATGTGTTTTTCTAACTTTCGGTTTTAACAAAGGTAAGGGCTGGACATCACAGGTGTTTTACAGAATGGTAACCATTTAGGGTTTATTTGAAGGAAATGCTGCATACAAGCTTATACTGTACATGGGAGACATATATACATTTTGAATTTCTTTTCCAGGCTGCAGAAAAATGTACTGTGATATACACTCTGGAAAAGCATGTAGCTACCAATTTGGGAGTCAATGGTTTAGAGGTAATGTTTAACACTTTAAAACTGCTGTCTTGTTATGTTCTGCTAGAATTTGTGTAGAGCTTTGGAGAAACCTAGAACAGTTGGAAAATATTTCCTTTCAAAATAAAGGAAGGGAGTTAACAAAACTTGTGTGTTCCTTTTTGAAGTGGGAAGCAGAACATTAAGCAGTTGCGAAGTGTTGTCCCTCCTCCACTCAAGTTCTGTCATCTACAGTTTTGGCCTGCCCTCATGTAACATTCTGTACCACACAGTGTACTATCTTGTTCCTGCATTTTAAGAGAATCTTGTCATTTCTGTGCAGGAGTTAAAGACCTTTTTCTTTTCTACTTGTATGTACTGCTCTAGAGAGGAAAATTCAAATTACTATTTTGCATACAATTGGCTAATTTATGAAATCTTCACTCTGATCATTCACCAGCAGGGTTAAGAATTCATATAATTTTTCTTTTCTGCAGAAGCATCAGTACCCTAAACTGGGGCATGGTACCTCCATGGCAGTGATGGCAAACCTTTTAGAGCTTCCATTGAGAAGAGACAGCCTCCCGTGGCACGTATGCTGTAGGTTCACCACCATTTATATGGTGAATATCAGTTTCTGATGGATGGTACATTTGGTTTACTGGTTTATACTTAGAACAGGGCAGAGGGAAGCTTAATACTTTAAAGTTCCATTTATTTTCTGAATAAGTTAACTTTCAATAGGTAAGTCACATGATTCAGAAATTTAAATTTAGGGCTGGGGATATAGCTCAGCAGCATAAGCACCTGCCTGGCAAGTGCAAGGTCCTGAGTTCGATTCCTGGTACCCATAAAAAAATTTAACAAAGCCACTGCCTTGATCTTTGTATGTAAGTAACCCCTCTTGCCTGCCTGGTATTGAGAGGTATCAGTTTATTTTTCTAGTATTTTCTTCATACAAAATACAAAGAAGAAATAGAAATATGTATAGCCTTTGAAAAATCTCTTTTTCTACATATACCTACCTTGCATAAAAGGCATACTGATTTGAACATGGCATTTCTCCACAAACTGCCCTAGCTATCTGCTTGTTAGTACACTTGAGTTCCTTAGCCCCATACCTGCCATTTAAGTGGGTGGTTTTCATTCTGAGAAGGTTCTGTAATTTACTTAACTGATACCTGTGGTGTTTTACCTTTATAACACCCCTATAGTGAATCCTTTTATATGTGTATGTGTAGCAATTTACAGAAACATCTGAGTCAAAGGGTATATATATTTGTACTTAACATAGAAATTGAGTTTCATGGACAATGTACTAATTTGTCCCATCTTTCCATCTTTTTTGGGGGGCAGGTATTTTGAGACAGGGTCTTGCTATGTAATTCAGACTGGCCTTGAACTCATGTGATCCAGGGTGGCGTCAAACAGTGATCCTCCTGCCTTAGCCTCTCAAGTACCGGTATTATAGGGATATGCCAACATACCTGGCTTATCCCCCGGGTCTTGGTAACTTGAGGAACTTGGATTTGTGCTCATTTGATAGGAACTGTAATTGCGTATTGTGTGTGTGTGTGTGTGTGTGTGTGTGTGTGTGTGTGTGTTTAAAGACAGACTTGCTGTGTAGTTCAGGGTGGCCTTGAACTCTAGCAAACTCATGATGATCCTTCTGTCTCAGCCTCCCTAAAGTATGGAGATTGTTGGTGTGTGTCACCCCTCCTGCCTGCATATTCTGTTTCAAATCATTTTTAAAATTTAACTTTGACGGAATTTGAAAAATAATGTTAACTTTATTTTGAACTTGGGTCTTCACTAAATCATATGCAGAAACCCCTTGCCCCTATTTTGGCTCTTAGAGTGGTGGTTCCCTCCTTCATACAATTTTTTTGAGGTTGATAGTTTCTTTGGTTTTTTGAGAGAGTCTTGATACATAATTCAGACTGATCGTGAACTCACTGTATCCCAGGCTTGCCTTGAACTCATGGCAATTCGCTTGCCTCAAGCCTCCCAAGCGCTGGGACTGCAGGACCTTGTACATAGGCTGTATTGCTGAGCTGTATCTCCATCCCCCAGACTCAAGATTGATTCTAAGAAAAGGAGTGTTGGGCTGTGCATAGTGAAGGATATCTTTAAAGGCATTGATAAACTTGTTAGCCAGGTTATTTCCTTCTAGCTACAAAAGCAAGGAGGTTCAACTAGGATCAATTTCAGTTCTTCCAACAGGCCTCAAGCGTATGGGTGCTGGATAATTTTTTCCTTTGTTTTTTGAAGTAAGGTCTGGTCGTGAATTGAACTCACACTATGTAGTATGGCCCATCCTTGCCTCAAACTTGCTTTGATCTACCTACCTTGGCCTTCTGAGTGCTGGGTGTACAGGTATGTGCCACCATGCCTGGCTGTGCTAGGTACTTTTAGTAGATGCTGGCCTTAAAAGCTTCACAGAATTGAAGAATATTCACAACAGGGCCTACTACATACATAGCACTGTTGAATGTTTGTTTATCTTTTTGAGACAGGGTCTCACTAAGCTGTTCAGGCTGTCCTTGAGCTCACTTTGTAGCCCAGGCTAGTCTCAAATTTACAGAATCCTCCTGCCTCAGCTTTCCCATTACTGGAATTACAGGCATGCACCATCACGCCCAACTTTGAAAGTATTTTTATGTGTGTATGTGACAGTTACCATATAGCTGTGGTAAATACTCTTCTTATTTTACAGATGGGGAAACAGGTCCAGAAAAGTAATTTACCAGGATCAGAGAGGAGAGCTATGGTTAATCATTATCTCAGGGCTGGTAGAGAGCCATCATTGTTCAAGAAGACAATTCAGTTTAGGATAGGTTCTGGGTTCTCCCACTTAAGGGGACCTGG
>RJWT010007215.1:8548-28045 GCA_004365215.1 Cuniculus paca | reverse complement strand
ACCACGGGAGAGAGTAATTGGCCGGGCTCCATCTTGAAGTCGGGCAGGTTACATGGGGGGTCGAGACTGCTAACCACTTCTGCTGGCAGCGCCAGGTTGTGGGCGGACCCGCGGAAGTTGCTTGGCCCGAGGCCAGAAAAACCAGTCATTCAGGAGCTCCAGGTTGTGGGCAGACCTGCAGAAGCTGTTTGGACCGAGGTCCGCTTGCCTGCACGTTTCAAGCAACATCATGTAGGTTCCTAAACAGCTTAGATTCCCAGGGCCTGACCAGGTCTGCTCTTGTGCAAACTCCAGGTGGCTTGGTACCCAGCTCAGTGCAGAGACACAGGCACCCAATTTCAGATGTATGTAGCCAGCACTGACCAGAAAAGACAAACAGTCTAGCTTTGGAGAAGTTGTGGCCAGTGCGGGGGTGTCTGGGACCACACTACTCAGGTGCGTGGAAGAAATCAGGAATATGCCAAGGCGAAGAGGGAGAGAGCAATCTCTGGCATCCAACCCAAGCAGCACAAGTCCACAAGAGGTAAACATGTAGGAAATCAAGAAATGATTTCCTGAAATTCTGGATTATGAACACTTAGATGTTTATAGCTCTGTCCCCACTTAAAATTATTTTAAAATATTTTGAGAGGAGATCAAAGATGGCAGAACAGTAAGCAGCAGAGTAAACAGTCTCTCTGAGAGAAACCTGAAATGACTGAAGTGATGTCAACTGAAGTGATGAAACAACTGCATGAAGCTATAAGAAAAATTAGAACAGAAATTCTATCCCAGGTAAAAGAAGAAATGAAAAACATAATAAAAGAAATACTAAACATCTCTAAAGAAGACACAGATAAAAAAATAGAGGAGCATAGGAAAATGAGGGGAACCATGAATGAACAATATAAAAGAGATTTAGAATGCATGAAACAGATTCAAAGAGATATCCAGAAAATTAAAAACTCCATTGAAAGCTGGCAAAATCACTTGAAAGAAACTGAAGCTAGACTTTTAAACTTTGAAGACAGGTTTGCAGCTTGTGATCATGAAAAGAAAGATCTCTTAAAAATAACAAGGACTCAGGAAGTAACAATTCAATAGCTATTAGGTAACTCAAAGAAGTATAACTTAAGAATTAAAAATGTGAGTGAAAAAGCAGGGGTCAAGGCAAATGAAATCAGGACCTTATTTACAGAAATAATTTTGGAGAACTTTCCAAGCATAGAAAAAGAAAGTTATATTCAAATAAGTGAGGCATATAGAACTCCAGCTAGCCATAACCAAAACAAATCTATACCCAGACATATAATAATCAAGATCCCAGAAATTCAACTCAAGAACAGAATATTAAAAGCTCTTAGAGAAAAGAAATAGATCACCTATAAAGGAAAACTCATCAGAATCACAGCAGACTTCTCAACACAAACCATCAAGTCAAGAAGAGGCTGGAGTGAAGTAATGCAAGTCCTGAAAGAAAACAACTTCCAACCCACACTGATGTACCCTACAAAACTTTCCTTCAAAATTAATGGAGAAACAAGATATTTCCATGACATTGAACAACTCAAGGAATTCAGGACCACCAAACCAACCCTACAAAGAACACTAAAGGACATTCTAGAGAGAGAAAAAAAGGACCACGGTCTCAGGAACAATGTCAGAGGGGGACCATCAAGTGGGGCCAGTCAATTGAATGGAGAGGAAAACTAGGAAGCCAATGGCAAGAAAATAGCATAGCAGAGACAATGCAGTGCAAGAGGACCTCAGTGCACCAATAGAAAGAAACACAGGCAGAGTGGATTGGAAGACAGGATCCATCAATATGCTCTATATAAGAAACACACTTAACTAGAAAGAAAATTCATAGATTGAAAGTCAAAGCAGAGAGAACAATGCTCTAAGTGACGGGGAGCCAGAAAAAAAATAGGGGTAGCCTGCCCATTAATTGCAGAACGAATAAGAAAGACATGGTATTTTATGTGGTGGAAACCTACCCAGCTATAAAGGAAGATAATCTCAAGGCTCTCATAGATGGATAGAGGCAACTGGCGATCATACTCATGAATGAAATGGTTCAGAGTCACATGGGTGAATTTCATGTTACCTCTCTAGCATAACAAACTAAAGGAGTTAGTGGGATCCAAAATGCACAATACATATTGGGAAAGTCAAAAGGGAGGAGCTACCTAAAAAGGGAAGCAAGTGGCCACTGTTAATCTATTATCATGATTCAAAACTCATATTGTCTTCATTGTTCTGATTAGTTTCATTTTATTCTGATGTGTTTGATTTTATTATACTTGATGGCATGGACAGCTATTTTAAAGACAACAAAATATGTAATTGCAGCCATCAAGGATGTCCAATTATCTTGTTTAGAAACCCTGTATTGCTTTCATTGTTTTGTTTTATTGATTTTACTCTTTCTGTATTGTTTGATTGTAATATGTCTGAAGGTGTAGGAAACTATCCTGAAGATAACAAACATTATGGTAGCCACTGCTGTTCTACTAGTATCTTGAACTTCTATATTGTTTACATTGTTCTGGCTTGTTTGTTTTGTTTTGCTTTACTTTGTTTTGCTTTTACTGCTTTATTTTGTTGTATTTTGTTTGATTTTACTTACGATGGTATGGGAAGGTATATTGCAGATAACAAGAGGCATTATGGTAGCCATTATCGATTGCTTTTTACCCTGTTTAGAAGTCATGTACCATGTTCATTGTTTTGTAGTGATTGACTCTACTCAGTTTTGTTTTGTTTGGTTGTGTTTTTTTTCAAAATAAAAAAGTAAAAAAATTTTTTAAAAAATTGTTTTAAAATATTTTATATGTTTTGTTTTTTATATTAAAATGGACATTTAATGGTTACTCTGACAGTGGTATGGAGCACAAATTAAGACAGGCAAGAGACAAACAAACAAAAAATAGGAAACCAGTTGGAGGCCACTCAGAGCAATAGATATGATGCATGATATCATGATAGCATAATGCAGGGAGAGAGTGACCATGGGAACAGAAGGAAAGGGTGACTATGAGTGACACAGAAAGGTAGAATCTACAGATTCTGGCCCTTAGTCAATGTGGGAAGAAGGAAGAGGACTGAGGCTGGGAATTAAGGGGTGAAGCTGAGTTACTAACTTGAGGTACTGGTGAGGGTGGTTGTACAGCTGCAGGAAACCACTGTTCTACTTTTTGTCATTACAGATCCATTTCCATTTTCTAGAATTGCACCTAAATGGAATGTGTGCTCTTTTATCTGTGTGTTTCATTCTCCCAACATAATTCTTTTAATACTCATTCCTGTTGTGTGAATCAGCAATTCTTTCCTTTTAATCCCTAAGCAGACTGAAAAGTTTTACCGACTGTCGATCCCCTTGGCAATGTTCCTTCTCATTTGGCCCCTCCCTGGCAAGTTACCACACAGCATCCATTGTCCCCTCACTGCTCACTGCCCTCCCATGCTTGAATCTGCAGCTGTTTCCTTCTCCAAATCCTCTTGCCATCAACTGATGGGCAATTATCATGTTAGAGTGACTGACTGCCTGGTGGATTCCAAAATGTTACATTAACAAAGCATTAAGTGAGTGATATTCCTCAAGAGGATTGGATGAAGTCATCTTCAAAGTCACATCTCAAAAATGCTCTGATTTTTCTACATTTCTGCTTGGTTCTGCATGGTTCTATCAATGAACCATCATTTATTCCTAGTATGGATTTTCTAAAGACATAAAGATATCCAGTACTAGTAAGATAAGTCTACTGAATGAACATCTCAATTACCTTGTCTGGGGTTGACCTCCAATTCATCTATGGACTATGCAGATAATCAATAACAAACAAACTAACTGACAAGAAAATTACCAATTAAATATCCATGGCCTCCATCCCACATCATTAGCATTTTGTTATTTCCAGAGCTAATGTAAGGATCAAATTCACTCAATATCACTAGGCCTCACTGTTGCCTTAGAAAAATAATTAGTCTGGTATACCAACAAATCTGGAAAGTCTGCTGAAGCCGGATTCCAGGAAACAGACATTCGACAGTCATAAGCATGAATGCCCAAGGGAAGGAAGAGTTGTTTTAAATAGCTGTTTAAATGATTGAACACCATGAAACACTTTCACTTGGCTGGGTGAAATTGCACTATCTAGAGATGACTGAGTGACACTTAGACTTGACAGACAGTAATGAGGGCTGGTTTTTAAAAAGGTATTTTAGTGCTTTGATAATTGCTAGACTTGCTGAGACACATCTCAATTTTATATTTCAAACTATATTGAGAAAAGGAAAAAGAACAATGCCAAGAAAAAAGAAGGAAGGAAAGAAAGAGGAAGCAGGGGAGGGCAGGAGGGAGAGAGAAAGGGAAGCAGGGGGTCCTAGAACAAATATTCCTGAGGCCAAGGAATGACTGCATATATATAACTTGTGGTAAGAGCTTTTAAGAGAAATAATGATGTGCCGAGAGCTATGAGAGTAACTAGGGGAGCATGGTAGTCTGTTTCCATGTAAGTCTGTTTCCAAATACGTATATACACATACATATTTGCACACACAAATATATATATGCATATACATGTATCTTGTACATAGACAAATGCCTTGTTTGAAGACTCCAAAGCAGAAAACAGAAGTGCAAAAGATAGTGAAGAGCCATGAGGAGATGGCACCAACTCCCTTGGGAAGGTCAGCAGGCACCAGAGAAAGTGACATGCCATGTTAAGGATTTTAGCTTTTATCTTTAGTGTAAAAGCTATTCAAAACCAGTAAAGGGTTTAGACAAGTAAGTTACACATTCAAATTTGTCTTTTTAAAACTTATTTGTGCTGAAGGATGCAGAATTATTTGGATGAGGGCATAAGAGAAAAGAGGGAAATGGTTACAGTTATTATGGGAAACTGAGGGTGGTTTTGTCCTTAGCTACACCAAATATTAGCAGAACTCTGGGAATCTATGAAGCTAAAAAAAGAGTAGAGAAGCAGAAGATAAGAAGTTTGACAGGATGTGAATGTCACAATTCATTAAAGTCTAGGAAATTGCTTCATGCTGAATTTAAGTGAGTGCCTTTCTTTTCCACCTGAGTTTATTTTCTCCCTATGGAAACACAAAGTCACCCTCTCTCCCACTGTGTCACCTCTTCCTTGTCATTGTTTGTGCCCCTATTTTAAGTCTGAGGATGGCTTTGAAACTTGAAGCTCTGATTTCCATTCTTGCAAGGCTCCTATCATGGTCTAAGAGCATGGTCGGAAGAACACACTATTCAAGAGTTGCTCAGGCATTAAAGTTCTAGTTTTTTGTCCCCAGATTGAGCAACTGATGATCCACTGGCCTCAGCCTGTTTCCTACTGGAGAGGGCCAGCTGTCACAAAACCAATGCTTCGAGCGGCACTAATTATCACCTTTCAGAGCTATCATTATCCCCAGACACAAGATTGAAAGGTCAGTAGGAAAATAAACTCCTGTTCACATCTCCAGGGATGACCTCTGGCTTCTGACATGCAGAGAACATGCTCTTAGACCAGATGTTTCTTGAGAAGTCAGCTTTAAGACACTAACCCCGAACCCAGGAAACAACTAAACTTCCAGCAGAGTCCAGTCTGGGTAAACTCCCTCCATTACCTGGTTTCCAAAGGGTGTTGATCTCTTCCCTCCCAGCATCACTGTGAAGGAAGTGGCAGGAAGAAGCCCACGCTCCCTCCAGGTGTGTGTTCACAGTGTTCAAATCCCCATCCAGGCAATACCTTAGCTGTCACCAAAAGATAAGAAATAAAAATAGCTCAAGGTCAAAGAGAAATTTTCAGAAAAGAATGTATGGTATCAAAAATACACTGAGTAGCTGTGCATGGTGGTGCACGCTTATGATCCCTGAACTTGGGAGGCCGAAGGAGGAGAATTGTTTGGAGTTCAAGACCAGTCTAGCCTGAGTAGCGAATTCAAGACCAGTCTGAACCACATAACGAGACCCCCTCTCAAAACACAAAACAAAAACACCACAAAAATAAATAAATCAACCAAAAATGCACTCAGTATAGAAAGCATGTTGGCGAGCATTTGTATTTGATCCTTACACGCTTTGTTGAGGAACACCAGGGAGGCACTTCCCTCATTTCATAGATAAGGAAGAGATCCTGAGAGGTCAAAGAGGATTATGACTTGTGCAAGGGTCCTCAGGCATTTCTTGGTGGATCTGGGTCCCCAAACCAAATCATTAGGGGGTACAAATGAAGTCATGCATGCCAAAGTATTTTGAAAATTGAAAAGTACTCTACCAATACACAGTATTTGCATCAGTTTCCTGGGACTGAAGCAGTAAATTACCACAAGCCAGGAGTGCTTAAAATTTTATTTCTCACAGCTCTGGAGGTCAGAAGTCTGAAATCTAGCAGGATTATTCTTTCCCCAGAGAGAAGTTAAGTTTTTTGCCTCTTCACCTTTAGGTGGCCGTCATCATTTCCTTACTCACAGTCCCATCACTCCAACATGTGTCCACAGCTGTACTGCCTCTCCCTCTTTTCTATGTGCTCTCCTCTAGTGTCTCAAATATCTCCCTGACTTTCACTTAGAAAAGTATTTTTGGATTTATAGTCTGTGTAATCAAGGAATATCTCTTCATCTCAAGATCCTTAATCTACTTACATCTACAAAGACCCTTATTCTTTGTAGATAAGGTCACATTCTTAGGTTTCAGACTTTAGAGCATATCTTTTGGGGGGTCATCATTCAATTTATTATAGTAGTTAAGCCTCTTACTGGTGATGATTGTACTGTTGTGGATGCAAAAGAGTCCTGGCACTGTCTACTACCCCACACTACTTCCTTCCTTCGAATTCTAGTGATCAATTTGAAGCAATACAGCCTCATAATTAAGAACACACACTATAGAGCCACCCTGCCTAGGGTTCAGATCCTCACTCTGCCACTTGTGACTGTGTGACATTGAGCAACTTTCTTGTCCTCCTTGGGTTTTAATTACCTCTCCTGTAACAGGAAGATAACAAAGCCCTGTCTCATAGATTGTTGCAAGGATCAAATGATTTAGTTATGTGTAAAGTGCTTAGAATAGCGTCTACGCCTCAGAAATGCTAGTTACAATTATTCTTTGGCAACATGACTAATGCTAAGTTCTCTTGTCTTTCCTGTTTATCATTAGATAATGATTTGAATAAATGAAGAACGGACTTTCTTCTCTGAACAAGCACTTCTGAATCATTCACTCATTTCCAGGTAGTTTTCTGAAAGCAATTTTCTAAGTTATGTATATCAATATGGGGTAGGAGACATTCAATGGAAGAGGCCATTATTTTCAAATGTTTTAGCTTTCCATTTGGTCCTATAGCTTCTAAAGTCTTCCGATCCCACTGTTAAATATAAAACTTAATCTTAGGAGTGTTTGAAATAGTTGTTAACTACAAAACTGTTAAATATAGAACTTTATCTTAGAAATGTTTGAAATCTGCAGATGGATGAGTACTTAAAATATGAGGTAGAAAATGTTTAATAGGAAGTTATGTTTTTAAAAAAGACTGGTATTTGAACAAAACCTTACTAAACAGAATAATGTTCATTTCACGTCAACTTGTGTATCTGTAATTCAAATAGTTAACATCAGATTGCCTGGAGGAGGGTTGAGCTCTATAGGGTTTCATTTCTCATGTGAAACTGTTTTTCCTAGAACTTGTCCAGTTCCTCTTCATCTCATCCAATGTCTGACCAGCAGATTGAAGCTCAATCTTAGAAGTAAACTAAGTAAAGGTTGGTTTTACTACTGAAATCTAGTTTATTAAAACAAGCACTAAGTTTGGCAAATCCATTAATTAATCCAAAAGAACAAGAAAGAAAAACACCAGTCCTATCACTAAAATAAATGTTGATAAGGAATAGGAAAGTCAGAAGTCACTTTGGAAGTCACACATCCAATTCCTGGACTTCCAGGAAGATGGTAGAGTGGTGAGCAGAAGAGAAAGACCATCTCCAAGATTTGGTGTCCAGACACTAGAATATAACAACACAAGGAAGAGAAGAAGGTAGGAAGGATCTCAAGTAAGAACTGAAGCAAGTGGGAGAATGAAGAAAGAGACTTAAATGAAGAAGGATGAGGTGGCAGGTGGCACTTTTCCCTGACCCAGACTCACTGTGTGGGAGGGGTGGCTCAAACCTGCAAACACATGATGACTACGGGCAACCTCAGAGGCCTCCAGGGAGAAATGTACCAATGGAATGGAGCAGTGGACACAGCAGACTGGAGTGCCCAGTGAGTTATTTGGGTTCAAATGTCATCCAGGAGAGGGCAGTTGGCCCATAGCCATCTTAGAGAGAGGCCAACAGAACTCAGAACAGCCATTGGCCAACTCCATCTAGTGGCTCTCTGAGTTAGGCTGCTGAGTTCAAGTGAACAGGAAATCAAGGAGTCAAGTTCAAGCCTGCAGTGAGCTGAGTTCAAGTGGCAGGAAAGGCAGAGTCTTACAGGCTGAACAAATTGGGTTCCAACCTCACAGCCAGAAACCAACCAGAACTTCAGTAGAACTAAATGTGCAGTCTTGCTGGCATTATCCACTATACCTCTCTAAAGCTACGGCTGGCTTGCTGGGATTTATCAACTCAGATCTAGACTCTGTATGCCCACATTGTATACCAGGAATAGCAGAGACACACCTTGAAATGGGCATTGTTTTTATTTTCTACTTTTTTTGTTTTTGTTTAGTTTTGGTTTTTTTCTTAATTGTTTATTCGTGTTTTTAAATGTGTGTGAACATGGTTTCTAGTTTTGTTATTCTGCTTGGTTCTTGTTTTTATTTCTTCCTTCTCTTTCCCTCCTGTCTTCTTCATCAGTTTCCCAAAGTTTGTCTTTCAATCTTGCTTCTAATTTCTTCCTCTTCTTTTATTTCTCTATTTTCCCCCCTTTCTAATTTTCTCCCAGAGGGTAAAATTGCCATATTGCAGGCTTAATTCTGTGTACAATTTTCTGGTTCATTTTAAATTTTGGGTATAACCATAAATCTAGTTCATACAGTTAAAGGTGGCAAATTAATAGTTACCAGAGTTTGTCATTTTCTAGGCTGTGTTTGATGCTATTGTTATTATTGACTTTACTACTTTAGCCAAAGTGACATAACTGTTCTAAACAGTTGTTCTTCCTGGCATGCCAAGACTGAGATTACCTAAGGGTCAGAAACAATACTATAGGCCAGTGCCAAAGAACCAAGGGCTGGGCCAAGTAGGCATCAACTTCTCATCCCCAACAAATTGAAGAGGCAGGATATTTCAACAGGCTCAAAACCAAAAGCCAGCTACTCTTGGAAGACATCTCTGATAAGCAGTCATTTCCTAAAGGTTCTGAAATCTAGCAATAAAGCTACCTGCCATAAGTAAATTACAAGTATCATCCCAGGAATTAAACTAAAACAAAAAAGTAATAAATGAGAAGACGCAGAAGCAAGACACAACTCCAGACTTCCAGTTCACCAAAGGGAAACCCAGGGGACAATGTGGTGGAACAGTTTGAAAGCCACTACCCACTGGACTCTGAAGTGGTAACAGCAGAAGTAACAAAGCAGATGAATGAGGCTCTAGAAAAAAATCAAATCCAAAATAATTTCTGTGATAACTACAGAAATGGTGACCATCATGAAAGTCATGGCTAATGATTCAAGATACAGATTTTTAAAAAAGACACAGAGAAGCTTAGGAAAATGATGGAAACCATAAATGCTCAACGTAGAAAAGAAATAGAATTCATAAAACAAATTCAAACAAATATCCAGGAGATTAAAAATTCCATTGAAAGTATACACTGCAGAATGAGTCAATGTAAGGACAGAATGTCAGATACAGAAGGCAGGATTTCAGTTAGTGATTATGAAAAGAAAGATTTCTTTAAAATAGCCAGGGACACAAGAAATCAATCCAGAAGCTACTACACAATGCAAAGAAGAAAAAGTTGATCAGAGCCAATGAAAAAGCAGGAGACAGTGCAAATAACATTAAAAAACTGTTCATAGAAGTCATGACGGAAAACTTTCTAAGCAGGGAAAGAGTTTTACATATAGATAAGTAAGGCATATAAAAATTCAATTAGTCATGATCAAAAATAAATCTATACAAAGCATATAATAGTCAAGATCCCAGAAATTTAATACAAGAACAGAATATTAAGAGCTGTTAGAGAAAAGAAACAAATCACCTAGAAAGAAAAGCCCATCAGAATCATAGCTGACTTCTCAACGTAAGCCCCCAAGTCAAGGAGAGTATGAAGTATTTCAAACTCTAATGGAAAACAACTTCCAACCCAGATTGACGTACCCTGCAAAACATATCTTTCAAAATGAATGAAGAAATAAGATATTTCCATAACAAAGAACATGTGAAGAAATTTACGGCTGCCAAACTAGCACTCCAAAATGTTCTGAAGAACATTCTAGAAAGAGATACCAAAGACTGCAATTCTATGAACCACAACAGAATGAATCCTCCAGGCAAGGCAAGCAATTAAACAGAGGGGAAAGAAAGGGAACCAATAACAGGAAAATAAAATGACAAGGATAAGTCAATACATATCGTTATAACAATTAATGTTAATAGTCTCAATTCACAAATCAAAAGAAGCAAATGGGCAGAATGGATCAAGAAGCAAGATCCAAAAATATCCTGCATACAAGAAACACATTTAACTCTAAAAGAAATTCATAGAATGAAAGTCAAAATATGGAAAACAATAAATAATGAAACAAGAACCTGAATAAAAGCAAGAGTAGCTATTCTTTTTGCAGACAGAGTGCATTTCAATCCAAGACCAATTAAAAAAGACAAAGAAGGTCACTATATCCTTACAAAGGGAACAATCCTAAAGGAGGAGAAAACAATCATAAATATGTACACACCAAATACCAATACATCCAACTATATAAAACAAATATTACCATGAAAAATCAAATAAGCACTGATACAGTTATAATTGAAAACTTCAATATCCCAAGGTCACAAATAAATAGATCAACTAGACACAAAAATCAATAATGAAATATTAGAAGTGAACCAAACTTTTGAACAAATGGACTTAGTAGATGTCTACAGAGTGTTCCACCACACAACATCAGAATATGCATTCTTCTCAGCTGCATCTGATCTCCAAATAGGCCACATACTAGTTCATGGAAAATACTTAAGTAAATGGAAAGGAATTGAAATTTTCCCACACTTATTATCAGACCATAGTGCAATAGAATGGGAAATCAATAGCAAAGGAAACCACAAAAATTTCATAAACACATGGATATTAAATAGCACCCTCCCTTATAACCAATGGGTCACAGATGAAATTAAAGAAATTAGATACAATTAAAAGAGATTGCCAGTACAACATACCAGAACTTATGGGATGCAGTGAAAGCAGCCCTACAAGAGAAATTTATAGCAGTGACTACCCATATCAGAAAAACAGAGTGAGTGCAAATAAACAACCTAATGTTGAAACTGAAGCTTCTATAAAAAAAAGAACAAGTCAAGCCTAAAGCTTGTATGAGGGAGGAAATTATAAATATCTGAGCAAAATTGATGACTAAGAAAACAATAAAAAGAGTCGATAAATTGAAGAGTTGGTTCTTGGAAAGATTAAATAAAATTGACAAACCCTTAGCCAACCTTATCAAAAAAAAAAAAAGATTTGAATCTATGCAATTAGGAATGAAAAGTGTGAAATCAGGACAGATCCTGTAGGAATCCAGATCATCAATACCTACTTCAAGAACCTGTATTCTAATAAAACAGAAAACACAGAAGAAATGGACAGATAGGTAGATACATATGAATTGCCAAAACTGAATCAGGAAGACATAAAAATCTAAATAAATCAATGTTAGTCATTGATATTGAAAATGTAATTAAAAACATACCAACAAGAGCAGGGCATGGTGTCATACACCTATAATCCCAGCACTTGGGAGACTGAGACAGGATAATCTTTGCAAGTTTGAGACCAGCCTGAACTACAAAGGGAGCTCAAGGCCAACTTGAACGGCACAGTGAGACCCTGTCTCAAAAAGACAACAAAAACAAAAACAAAAACCATACCAAAACATAAAATCCCAGACCCTGGTAGATTCACTGCTGAAGTCTACAGGAAATTTAGAGAAGATCCAATGCCACTACTTCTCCAACTTAAATGAAATTGAAATGGAAACCATACTCCCAAATTCATTCCTGGAAGCAAGAATTATCCTGATAACAAAACCAGAGAAGGATCCAACTAAGAAAGAGTAAGTACTACAGGCCAATCTCCCTAATGAATATAGACACAAAAATCCTCAATAAGATCCTGGCAAGCAGAATGCAGCAAATCATTAAGAAAATTATACACCATGGCCAAAAGGATTCATCCCAGGGATGCAGGGATGGTTCAACATATGCAAATCAAGAAATGCAGTATACCATATTAACAGAGGCAAGGACAAAAACCATATGATTATCTCAATAGATGTAGAAAACACATTTGACAAAGTTCAACATCCATACATGATAAAAGCCCTACAGAAAATTGGAATAGATGGTCTTTATATCAATATGATGAAGTTCTTCTATGACTTGCTAACAACCAACATTATACCAAATGGACAAAAACTGAAAGATTTCACTCTAAAATCAAGAATAAGACAAGGATGTCCACTGTCACCACTCTTATTCAATAGAGTTCTGAAAGCATTAACTAGAGCAATTAGACAAGAGAAGGAAATAAAAGGAATAAAGATAAGAATGGAAAAAGTTAAATTATCATTATTTACAGATGACATGATACTCTAGAAAACCCCAAAAACTCCACCAAAATACTTTTTGATTTAATAACCAAATTCAGTAATGTAGCTGGATACAATGCCAACACTCAAAAGTCAGTAGTTCTGGGCCAAGGATCTAGCTCAGTGGCTTAAGTGTCTGCCTGGCAAGTGCAAGGTCATGAGTTCGATCCCTGGTCACAAAAAAAAACAAAAACAAAAAATGGTAGCTTTCCTGTACCCAAATAGCAAATTCACAGAAAGAAAAATTAGGAAAACAACACCTTTCATATTAGCATCTGTTATACTTTGTGTCTAGATGTCCCCCCAAAGTCTCATGTATTTTTAGATGAGGCTTTTTCAGAGGTAGCTGAATATAGAGATTGTGACTGATTCATGGTTCAATGCTGGGATTAAGGGTGCTGGGATTATAGGTGAGTGACTGCTGGATCAGTCCACTGACTGGATTGGATCAGTCCACTGACCTCCCTAATCCCAGAAGTCCTGGATAAGAGAAAAGGGGTGGAAAGAGTCTTGTTCTTCTCACTTGCTGCTTTTACTGTCTTCTGCCACCATGAACAGTCCCCCTTTTACCAGGTGCCATCCTGCCTTGGAGCCAGCTGACTATGGACTGAAACCTCCACAAACTGTGAGCTAAATAAACTTTTCCTCCTTTAACTTTAGATGTCAGATGTTTTGTCTCAGCAATGCAAGAAAAGTAACTAAGCATCCAAAAAATGAAATACCCAGGAATCAATCTAACAAAGGAAGAAAAGACCTCTACATTGAAACCTACAGTACTCTGAATAAGAGACTGAAGAAGATATCAGAAATGGAAAAATATACCTTGTTCTCGGGTAGGAAAAACCAATATAGTGAAACTGGCCATAATTCCAAAATTGTTATACAGATTTAATGCAATCCTGATTCCAATAGTATATCTCACAGAATTATAGAAAACAATCCTAAAATTCATTTGGAACCAGAAGAGATCTAGAGTAGCAAAGGCAATTCTGGGAAACAAAGGCAAGGCGGAGGACATCACAATCCCTGACTTGAAATTATATGGTAGAAATACTGTGATAAAGAACAACATGGGCAAAAAATGTGACCCAAGGATCAGTGGAACAGATTAGAAGATGCAGAAACAACTCCAGACATACTCAACCACCTTATCATTGGCAAAAGAGCCAAACACACTCACTGGAAGAAAGATGGACTCTAATAAGTGGTGCTGGAAAAACTGGCTTTCCACATGCCAAAAATTAAAACTAGACCCATACTTTTTACCATGCAACAAATTAAAATCAAAATGGTTCAAAGATCTAAATACTAAAACAGAAACGCTAAATCTGCTGGAAGATAGAATAGGTAGAACTCTTGAAGACATTGATGTAGGCAAAAACTTTTTGAACAAAACCTCAATCACACAAGAACTATCATAAAGAATCAACAATTGAGATCTCATCTTATTAAAAAAATTTTTGCACAGCAAGAGAAACCACCAACAGAGTGAAGAAACAACCTACAGTATGGGAAAAAAATTTTTCCAGCTGTTCCTCAAAGGACTAATATCTAGAATATATTAGAACTCAGAAAAAAAATCAGACCCCTAAAATGTGAAGACCCAATCCAAAAATGAGCATCTGAAATGAATAGACATTTGTCAGATGAAAAGGTAGAAACGATAAATAAATATATTAAAAAATTTTCAATATTACTGGTCATTCGAGACCATAATGAAAATTTTTAAAATGCTGAGATTCCATCTCACTCCAGAAAGAATGAGGCAAGAAATCAACCATAACAAATGCTTGCAGGGCTATGGGGAAACAGGAACAATTATCCCCTGTTGGTGATAGCATAGATTGGTGCAACTGCTGTGGAAATCAGTGTGGAGATACCTCAAAAAACTAAAACTAGAGGTTCAATTTGACCCAACTATTCTCCTTCTTGGTATCTTCCCCCCAAATTAAAAGCATCGTACCATAGTGATATGTGCACACCCATGTTTATAGCGGCACAATTTGTAATGGCTAAATCTTGGAAACAACCCAAATGCCCATCAACTGATGAACAGAAAAAGAAGCAGGGTTTTTTTCTATACTGCAGTACTATTCTCCCTTAAAGAATGATAAGCTGGTAGTCATTTCTAACTAAATGGATGCATCTTGAGACCATTGTATTAGGTGTAATAAATTGGACACACATGTGTAAATATTGTACTGTTTCTCTAGTATGAGAAACTGAATGTGTAAATTAAGGACCAACATATATAACGGATATTGTGAAATGGGCTAAAAATGTTCAAATGGAAGGGGAACAAGGCAGGATATGGAAAGAAGGCACGAGATAAAAAGAATAGAAGGAAAAGTAGAAACAAAGCTTTTGTAAACAAAGAGAAATTGAAGGGAGGGTAGGGGAATTAGAAAAAAAGAAGAAGCAAGATATATCACGTACAGGTACAAATTCTCTATGATGAGTGTTATCACCATGTATATCTAAAATGTACCTATAAAATACATTAAAAATGAAAAAAATTATCCAATTCCTGTAACTTTCTTTCTTACAACTTTTTACATTGTAAAAGTAAAATATATTCATGAAAAAGCTTGGAAAGTATGGAAAAGTACCCTCAAAAACTACAAATAATTACTATTAGTATTTTCATTTTCCAGAGATAACCACTGCCGGTGTTTTTTAAAATTTTTTTTCTATGTAAAATGCATTTTTCTCTCTAAAGTTAGAAATGTGATGTCAAAATTTGACATGTTTCTTCTTTCTGTAGAAATGTAGTAGAGTGCTTTTTTAAAAATTACGACAGAGTTTTGACTTTTATAGTAAAAGAAAGAAATGGCTCTAAAGGGTCTCACTGGTTTTTTAAACTTTATCATTACAATGTTTTAGGTACTTAGATATTGTCCATCATAATTTTATCTTCTGCCCTAATATGAAACTATTTTCAATAGTTTTACCCAAGCTGGCACAGCTACCTCAGGTGGATGGCACAGAGTTTGTCTTTTCCTTGCAAATGAGTAGCAATATCAGAAAGAAATCACAGGCAAGTTTGCTTTTCTAGGAGAATTTAAAACTTTATTAGTGATAAAAGCTAAAATCCATTGAGGACTCACTGCTCTAAATGCTTTGATTCTAATAATTCATTTAATCCTTACAGTAATCCCATGAAGTGATTCACTCTCATAGGCTTTAACCCACAAGTTAGCTTGGCAGTCTAAACCTTTAGTCACCACTGGACAACAGTTGTAGACATGCCAACAAGATAATGGATACTGATGTTCCAGAACATCCCAGTGCTATAGACAAACTGGCAGAGGTTCCAAGACAAAAATTTAAGAGTTAGAAATTCATACTTTCCTCAAGTGTTAGAAAAAGCCATACTTGAAGCTATGCGTGCGAGCACATGCCTGTAATCCCAGCCCTCTGGGAGGCTGAAACAGAAAGATTAAAAGTTTGAGCCTGGTCTGAGCAACTTAACAATGTAGCAAGACTTGTTGCAAACTTTTACAAATTAAAAAAAGATGAGATCAGTTGGGATGTAGCTCAGTCTGAAGGCACTGGGTTCAACCCCCTGTACTGCAAAACAAACAAACAAAAACACTTAGAGAAAATGAGTAAGTGATTAGTTTTGTTTTAAAACTAGTGCATCCATTGAAATGCCATTATAGTAGTATATAATACTTAGGCTTACCTTTTAAAATAGTTTTTTGGTTGGCAAAAAGAAAAATAGTAGGAAAGCATATTAATTTTCCCCCAGAGAATTCCTTCAAAGGAAGACTGCTGTTCAAGTCACAGTCCATGACTTACTGGAGTGAAAAGACCATGGACAAGACATTCAAATCCCTGCTCCTTCATTTCCTAGGTTAATTATCTACTAGGTACACCTTTTTCATTCTTAATTTCTTTAAACAGGAAATGAAAATCCTTTTGTTGTTTTTTGTGAGAGCTAAAAAATTGCAAGTGCCTTGCTAGGGAAGAAACAATGTTTCTTAATAAGTTTCTTAAATGGTAACATTGTGGGTGCCTCCTCTGACACTTAGTTGAGTTTAGAATATGGAAAGAAAGAAGATTCTTATACATTCCAGCCTTGGAAATGCAAAGCCTATCATAGTGGATATGGTCAGAGAAAGATGAATTCAGAGCAGAGAGAGAGAGCCACCACATGTTCCTAGCCTACCCTGACACCCTGCATGCCTAGGCGGGAGCAGCAGTTGGACCACAAGGCTGCAGTTGCCTGGTCTCTGAGGCCAACTGGAGCCAGATGAAAGGAGAGCCAAAGAGAATCACTCCCATGCCCTGCCAGTCAGCTCCTTTCAAAGCCTCTTGTCCTTCCCAGGCTTGCTCCAGTCTTCCCGTTTATGCTGTCTGCATCCCTTGGGGATGAAAATGAATACAGAAGAGTTGGAAAGATGACTCCACTACATTATAATACTACAGATCAGAGGTCTGTTGCAGCCAGGCTATAGGGGTCTTGTGAATAAAATAATTACAACCCCCACAGGATGCTGCCTTTGATGGCTCTCATTTTGAGTTCAAACACCATCACAAATACATAATAAACTCCTCATTGTACCTAACATGGTCAACAAACAAGGAAAAAAGAGACAGACTGTTCCAGGGCCCTGGGGATAGACATTAGGGGCCTCTGCAGTGGACTACCCACCACGGGGGAATCGTGCCCAGGAGAGGTCAGGGAAGGGAATTAACCTAACAATTAGGTGGCAGAAGCAAAAGGATAGTAAAGTAATTAGGCTTCCCCTAAAAGTCGAGCTATGATTGTGGCAGAATGAGATGGAGCTTAAGTTTTTTCCTTTCCTTTTCCTTTTCTTTCTTTCCCTTTCTTTTTCTTTCCTTCTTAAAGCACCATTTGAGCTTTTTGGAGGGTAGTAGAGTGAGAATTTGCCTGAATGCCCAGCCCCTGGGGATCGACTATGAGGGTAGGGATAAAAGCCCCACCGCATCCCCACTCAGATTCAGTTGCCTAGAGGTAAACTGAGGGTATACGGTAACCACAGCCACAGGGCCCAGGAAGAGAAGGAAGCCCCTGGAACAAGCTTCCTTGAAGGAAGAATAAGGCAGACAGAGAACATCAGAAGATCCTGTTTCCGAGGGGGACAGGGTGACATTATCCTTTTATGAATGAATCTGAGGTGGTGTCACTGAGAGCAGGACCAGCTTGGGGAGGAAGCCTCTGAATTTAAGAGTAGCACCGAAGTGTGGATGTGGTGAAGCATCCTCTTCCTGTCTTCCTGCAGAGATCTATCATGGCAACACAGCAGACCAGAAGCAGAGCCTGAGCCACACACAGCCACCTCCAGGAAGCATTCTTGGCCATGCACAGAGAAAACCTTTTCAAACACTCTGAGTTTTGGGTTTCCCAGGTTTCTTGGAAGCACCAATGGGCAAGGTTTAGAGTTCCTACCTGAGGATGCCACTAAAAGAAGGACCAGTTTTCCTGCTGAGCTGAGTGGTGGTGGCAGTTGGGTAGCTGGTATTTCTAGACCAAATGACACAGTAAACATTAAACTCCTTAAGCCTTAAGCTCATTCAACAAAGGAAGAGGGGGTGGCTGTGTACGGGTTCAGAGTTTGGCCAAACATCCCTGAATTAGAATTCTGTTCTGTTTATGTGTCCTGGACCAAATGGCTTAAACTTTCTCAGCACCAATTTCTTCATCTGTTATTATTCTCAAGTGGATAACGATGAAACCTACACCATGCCCTCGTTATGAGAATTAAATGAGTTAATGTATGTAAAGTGCTTGGCACCCAATAAGACTCCAGAAATGTCAGGTTAAGCAAACAAAAAAAGCAAATAGGCAACAGAGTCATTCCACGAAAAGAGAACTGCATCTGGGGAGGCCCCTCTGGTGGATGCAGCAGGCCATGTGCTACCAGTACGCGCGAGCACTGCACTGTGCTATCACTGAGAGATGATGTTTGAGAAACAGTGAGCGATGATTTCTCAGCAAAACAAAGAGAAAATGAGTAAGTTTGGGACAGATCTGGGATACTCACAAGAAGAACTTGGATGACCAGTGGATTTAGACAAGAATCTACATCCTGATTCTTAAATGACTATTCCATCTTTGGTATAATTTTTGACCCTCTCTAAACATTTTTGGTTCTGTACAAGGATAGTCTCTATTTTAGTTTTTCTCCACTTGCTTCCCCCCCCCTTCAGTTCTCTCCTGAGGATTCTATTTCCAGGGCTTCATTACATCTTTTTATTTAAGTTCTCATTTGAAAATAACTATGTGGAGATTCATCTTTGCTTCGGTCACATATGCTCTACTGAAGACAGGAGAACACACTTCTCTGACGTACATCACAGAGGTGAAGAAGAAGAAGACATGCCTCTCAGGGTGGTGGCAGGAGGGACATAAAACCTCATACGACAGGAATCTTCTTGACAGGCTTTACTAGGCCTGAGTCCAAGACGAAGCTGAGAAAAATGAAAAGGGATTTGGCTGACAAAGCAGATGACAGACAGAGAGAGCTAGTGAAAGGGAACTGGCCAATGGCAGAGGGGAATTGGCAAAGCTTTGTGAAACCCCTCGGTGGAAAACCATGAACCTCAGCTTGTCCGTCTGGCGCAACGGCCCTCAGAGGCAAATCATTTTTGCCTAGGGAAGGTGCCTGCCAGGAAGCTGCACTTCAGGGGGCGTCTTTGGAAAAGTGGATCGTGTCTGGACTCATGCCCAAGGCTAAGAGGACGGGGATGAGAAGAAAAC
>RJWT010007214.1:0-27921 GCA_004365215.1 Cuniculus paca | reverse complement strand
TGTTTGTATAAACTAACACTATAGTCAGAAAAGAAAATAGGAAAAAAATTCCATTTACAATAGCACCAAACACAATAAAATACTTAAAAATGAACTTCAGCAAGGAAGTGAAGACTTGTACATTGAAAACCATGAAACATTACTGAAAGAAAATTTAAATGATATAAGTAAATAATACATCCCATTTTCATGGATTGAAAGACTTAACGATATTAAATGTTTATATTACCCAAAAATGATCTACCAGTTCAAGGGAATCTCTATGAAAATGCTAGTGGTGTTTTTGCAGGAATAGAAAAAAATTTTCAGAATTCATACGGTTTTTCAAATCACCTCACATAGCCAAAATAATCATAAGAATGAACAGAGTTGGTGGCCTCACAATTCCTGATTTCAAAACAGAAAGCTGTCTCTGCAGTGTGTTACTGGCATTAAAAACAGACAGACAGATCAATAGGACAGAATAAATAGCATCTCATATATATGAGCAAATGATATTTGACAAAGACGCTAAGACTACAGAATGTAGAAAGGATAGTATCTTCAACAAATAGTTTTGAGAAAACTCAATTCTCTCATGCAAAAGAATAAAGTTGAAATTGATATCACACCATGCAAAAATTAATTCAACATGGATTAATGACCTAAATGTAAGACCAGAAGCTACAAACTTCCTATCAAAGAAACTTACAGAAAACTTTATGACACTGGGTTTGGAAATAATTTATTGGATATGACACCAAAAGCACAGGCAACAAAAATGAGAGTAAGCAAGACTACGTCAAACTCTAAAGACTTTTGCATAGCAGGGAAAACAATCGACAGAGTGAAAATGCAATCTATGAGATGAAAACATATTGTCAAATTGTATGTATCATATTGGCAACTTGATAAGTCAAAATAGCATATATTGGCAAGTCTTATATATGTATATATACAAATACTGGCAAATCATATATACATATATATACATATATATGTTAATAACCACAAAAATATAACTAACTCTCACAACTTAAGGACAAAACACCAAGCAAACCAACTTAAAAATGAGCAAAGGAATTAAATAGACATTTCTCCAAGAAGGTATGCAAATGGACAACAAAGATATGCAAAGACGTTCAACATTATTAACTATCAAAGGAACACAAATAAAACTACAATAAGGTGTCACCTCACACCTGTTGGATAGATTCTATTGAAAACCAAAAAATAAGATGTGTTGAAGAGCATGTGAAGAAATCGGAGTCGTCGTGCGTTGTTGATGGTAATACAAAGCTGCGCAGCTGCAGTGAAAAGCAGTACAGAGGTTCCTCAAAAAGTCAGAAAATAGAACTACCACATGACTCAGCAATCCTACTTCTGGGTATTTATCCAGAAGAATTGAAAACATACCTTAGTATGGTGGAGCACACCTGTAATCCCAGAAGTCTGGGAATTCGAGGCAAGAGGATAGTCAGTTCAAGCCTAGCCTGGGAAACAGTGAATTTGTAAGGTCGTCTCAAAAAGCAAAACAAAATAAAATTTAAAAGGAGTTGGGGATGTAACTCAGTGCTTTAACCAGCAAAACACACACACGTACACCCACGTAGTTGAAAACACAATTTTGAACTGATACCACCTATGCTCATTATGGTATTATTCAAAATATCCAATGAGGGGAAAGAATTTAAATGTCCAATGACAAAAAAAAAAAAAAGAAGGGTAAAGTAAATGTATATTATTCAGCCTTAAAACAGATAAAAAAGAAATTATATTGCATGCTAGATACGAATGAACCTGGAGGACAGTATGCTAAGTGAAATAAGACCACCACAATGACACGAATACTGTATATTTGTATTTACATGAAGTATCTAAAGTAGTAAAACTTTAGAATGGTGGTTGCCAGGGGCTAGCAGGGAGGAGAAAAGAGAAGTTGTTCAGTGGATATAGAGTTTAAGTTTTGCAAGATCAAAAAACTCTACAGAATTGCTATGCAACAATGTATAATATTATTCCACTGTATACTCTAAAAGGACTCAGATAGTGAGTTTTGTATGTTCTTATTACAATTACAAAAAAAATTATGGAAGATTTGCGGTTTTAGCTCTGACCTATAAAGTGCTTAATAGTCATCACTCTCATTGTTACAACAGGGAAAAAAATGAAGAAATTGAACATCATTGATTTTTTTGTCTTGCCTGGCCAGAGAACCAAAGTTGCAGGGCAGATGGCCACCCTGAAGCCTGGAGGCACAGTGCATCCAAACGGTCACAGCCCTTAAGATCTGCAGAGCAGAAGCAGTCGTCCCGGGGACCATGAACGGGCAGGAACGCTTAAATAATAAATTTGCTGAATTGTAGGCTGAGTGTGGATCAACTTGGGAGCACAGGCCTTTGGGGCAGGGGCCGCTATCTTGGGGAGAAGCACGTTTTTACAGGTTTTCCCTCTATAAATCGGCTACTATCAGACGGCTTTTGACCTCCAAATTCACATATTGATATCCTTACCTACAAGGCGATACTTTTAGGAGATGTGTGTGTGTGTGTGTGTGTGTGTGTGTGTGGAGCAGCCTTTGGTCAGTAATTAGAAGCCTTTATGAATGCAATAAAAATAGGCCTGAGAGTGACCCCTTGCTCCTTCTACCACGGGAAGAAACAGCAAGATATAGTATGAAGGTGCCATGCATGAACCAGGAAATTGGCCCTCACTAAACACCTCATTGGCTAGTACCTTGACTTTAGACTTCTCAGCCTCTAGAGTTGTGAGAAATGAATTTCTGTTGCTTCTAAAAACTTCCCCAATTTGTGATATTTTGTTATAGTGGCCTGAATGGACTAAGACAGAACTCTACCTGGCTTTTAGAATCATGGTCTGAGAAAGAATCCATTACTGCAGGTAGGTAAAGGGCAAGAGTCACTGTTGTGAAACACATCCAGAGTCTTCTCTGTGCCAAAAATCTCTCCAGGTAAAAGGAATTTGCCAGAGCGTAACTCCCAAACCTGATGCCAACTGCAGGAAAGAGTTTCTTCTCACTCCTGCTGCTTTGAGACTTCCTGTTGCACCTAAGACTTAAAAATCACAAAACACACTTGAAGGACTGTGCTTCGAAGAAAAATGGACTGGGACCACTCAGCGGAGACACAGCAGAGGGATTGGGGACGAACCTTTAGTACTGGAGGGGGAACAGAAGCATGTGTGAAGGCCACAGTCCAGATGCAATTCCACTAAAAGACTGAGGTTTCATCCAAAAGTTATGGAGCTGCCCTCGCCCTCAAACTGCCCTCACCCTCCACATTCTGCAGTAACACATAGATAACATCAGCAGGGAGACGCATTGTGAAAGAATCGAAGGAAAGTTCAAGATATGGTCAAGGACAGAATAAGTAAATTTGAAGAAGGGCTGTTAGAAACCTTCCAAACTGAGATGTGAGGAGAAGAAAAAATGAAATTACAAGGCAAAACAAACAAACAAACAAACAAACAACCCAATCCAGAATCCTCAGGAACTGTAGGATGATATTAAAAGATAGCAAAAGCATAATTGGAATACCTGAAAAAAGAGAAAAATGAGTCAGAACAAATACCTAAAGTTAAAAATGACAGAGAAGTTTAAAAACTGACAATAGACACCAGAACACAGATACCTGACAAAATTCCTTGTGGACAAATATAGAATAATTTGAGAAAAATGAAGGAATAATTTAGCAGACTCATGTGCTGCACAACAGAGGTTTAGTCAACAATAGACTGCAAATACGATGGTGGTTATGCAAGATTATAATGCAGCTGAAGGCTTCTTGTTGCCCAGTTTCATCTTCGTTGTTATAGTGTCTTAGTATTACTCCAGTTAGTGGCGATACTGGTGTAAACCAAACTGTATGCCATGCACAATTGTGTATGTTCATAAAACTGGAAAATAATAATATTAAATGACTACCCTACTGGCATTTCTCTATTGCACTATTACTTCAAAATGTACTTCTTTTACTTGCTTAAAAAATGTTTACCATAAAATAGTCTGGCACTGGGGATGTAGCTCAGTAGTAGACTGCTTGCCTGTTGTGTGAAAAAAGTTCAAAAAGTAAAATAGCCTGCTGTTTTGCTACATGGGCAACGGTCTCATACGTGTTCTGTTTACCGGGTCTTGACTTCAAGAAGCCACGTCGTATGGTTGACCTTTCCCTTCCAGTTTTGGATGGGAGTACACTGTGCTGTTTGCACAATGTAGAAATTGCCTAACGACATGTGTCTTCATTATTAAGCAATATATGACCGTATTATACTATCCCCCAAAGTAGGAAATAAAAACTCATGAATACATAGTGATAGAAATAAATATTGAATGACAGCACAAAAGAGAGAGAGCAGACTTATCTCCCATGTGAATAGATTCCAAATAAGTTTTGTAGACATTTCTCCATTAGAAAGGTGAAACTTTGACTCTTAAAGTGTGGGCAGTGTATAGTGACTTTCTTCTAAATATTGTATGCAAAGGAAGACAAAGTAACTTTACAGCAGATAAACTGACAAACACTATCTCACTCAGGTGATCAAAGTTATCAACAGTGATAAATCATATTGACAGTATGTCATCTTCATATGATGTGATAAGAATAGCACTTTATCTCTGTGGTCTTCCTCCCCGAACTCCACTACCCTAGACTAATGTCAAAAACATTACACCAATTCAAACTGAGGTGAATTCCACAAAAATATTTGACTAGCATCCTTGAAAGCCATGAAGTTCATCAACAAGTAGAAAGTATTGAGAAACTGCCACCATCCAAAGGGACCTAAGGAAACATGATACTAACTGTAATGTAGTATTCTGGCTGATCTTCGGCAACATAAAAAGGGTCTTGAGGCAAGAGCAGATGAATGTGAATAAAATATGGATTTTGGTTAATCATACGCCTCAATATTGGCTTGTTATTTGTGACAACAGTATCCTACTAATAGAAGACTGTAACAATAGAATAACTGCAAATGGGACATATAGGAACTCTTTGCACTATTTTTGTGGCCACCCTGTAGCTTTAAACCTGTGCTAAACTAAGGTTTATTTTAAGAAACAGTAAAATCACGCATACCATATGAAAATTAGTTGTGAACAGATTAATGTCTTAAATACAAATGTTGAAATGTTAAAATATGTGGGAGAAAAAAATCATTTAATGTTTTTAGGTCAGTAATGGTTCTGTGTGTGTGTGTGTGCGCGTGTGTGTGTGTGTGTGTGGTGCTGAAAATTAGACCTAAGGCCCTGCACACATTAGGTAAGAGTTATTGCACTGAGTTACATCTCCACCTGAGTGAGTAGTGATTTAAACATGACTTAAAGGCACCAAATTGTATGTGTGAGGGTACATAGATGACAAAATGTACTATAGAAAAAGTAGAAACTTTTGGTTGGAAATACTGCCATTAGTGTGAAAAGAGAGGCCACGGTTTATAAGAACAATGTAAATTACCAAAACTAGTAGGCAGTATATTAAAGAACACCTAGGAATCAATAAAAATAGGTTCAAGTTATCAATATAAAAGTACACAAAATACATAAAATGTCATATTATAAAAAAGAAAGAAAATGGCTAATATGTGCCCTCTACGAAAGGTGTCCAATCACATTAATAACCTGGGAATTAAAGCTTGAAATGCAATAAGATGCTATGCCATATTTATAAGAATGGTAAAATGAAAAATTTGATATCTGCAAAATGTTGACAGGAAGGCTGAGTTAGGGGAATTCAGCTACTTACATGAGTGTAAATTGGTACATCCAGTTAGAAAATCATGTCAGCTGTTTGATTTTATTATACTTGATGGCATGGGCAGCTATTTTAAAGATAACAAAATATATCATTGCAGCCATCAAAGACGTCCAATTATCTTGTTTAGAAACACTGTATGGCTTTCATTGTTTGTTTTGATTGATTTTACTCTATTCTGTATGGTTTGATTGTAATATGTTTGAAGCTGTAGGCAACTGTTTTGAAGATAACAAACATTATGGTAGCCAGTGCTGTTTTGCTAGTATCTTGAACTTCTCTATTGCTTACATTGTTCTGCTTTGTTTGCTTTGTTTTGTTTTGTTTTGTTTCTACTGTTTTATTTTGTTGTATTTTGTTTGATTTTACTTATCCCTGATGGTATGGGCGGTTGAAATGCAGATAACAAGAGGCATTATGGTAGCCATTATCGATTGCTTTTTACCCTGTTTAGAAGTCATGTACCATGTTCATTGCTTTGTTTTGATTGACTTTACTCTGTTTTATTTTGTTTGGTTGTATTCTTTTCAAATTAAAAAAAAAAACAAAGAAAGAAAATCATGCCAGCAATAGTGAACTGAAGTTGTGTTCTGCCTCCCACCCAGCTACTCCACTTTCAGATATAAACCTTGGAGAACTTACTGCATCATCTATAGGAGTCTTCATCTGTAGGTGCTTACACCACATGTACGCAGTTTCTATATATTGGAATGTTTATACAATCATTGGTGTTAATAGCAAAGACTTGGAAATTTTCTAAATGTATGTGGATATTTGAATGTGTACACTGTGGTATCTTTGTAAGCAGAGAAAGAAAAAAAATGATGCACATGAAAATAGATGAATCTTGAAAGTAATTATGAAGGATAAAAGTCTCAGAAACTATCATTCAAAATGATGCCATTTATATAATAGTCAGAAACACACCAAAATAAGCATATATTGTATTTGGAAACATATACACATGACAAAGTTGTTGGAATATTGAGGTAGTCAAATGTTAGTGTACTTTTGTGTGTTTGTACATGTAACTAAATTTCATGGCTTTTCTTTTTCTGCTTATAGAATGTCAGTTTTCATTTGTCAAGTATGCCTGCTTTTGGCAGTATTACCTCATGCCCTTGTAATTTGCTGCTTTTTATTTTTGCTGGTCTAGGAAATAAGATCACTAAGCTTGTTGACTATTACATAAGACAGGCAGTCTCCAAATTTGGGCCTAGGGCATTTGCCTATGAATAAATTGCATGAACTTCTGTGCATAGGCAATGTAACATTGATTTATTTAACAAATATTTAGTAATTTCCTGATGCACATCAGACTCTATTCTGGGTTCTAGAAATACATCAACAAGCAGTAAGACAAAATCACTGATTATGCAACTTACAGTCCAGTGGCATCTATTTAGACTCTTCAGTGTATTCTGAATATACAAATCTACTTCATGAGGACAATTTGGATATGTGAAGAAATTATGTGCATACAAACACACACGGCACTCGCATTCCAAAGTATATATATGGACATATGAATTCTGTTAGCCGTATAGATATCAGCCCTACGTCTATGACCACAGACAATGAATAGCTGTCGACAGGCCTGATAATGATGCTATGTGAAGGTATAATGTGATTGTACCGTTGGGCACATTCTGTTATCTTGCATCATGTTTGCTGCAGCCTAACCAAACAAACAACGGTGGTGAACAAAGCAAAAGACATTGAGTGTCTCTTCTTTTTCTTTCTTTTTTAAAAATCGTGGGTGTGTTTCTGAGGATGGAATCCAGAACCTTCTGCATGGTAGGCCAGTGCTCTACCACTGAGCTATGCCCCCAGCCCTGATGATAACAAGTTTGCTTCTAAGTATAGTGGGGGAGTAGACAATATCAGTATGCAAAATAAGTGATATTTCTATAGCTGTCTTACAAAACTTCAGGAGTGACTTCCTCCACTTCAGGTAGTAAACATATCATCTGGGGGTACAACATTGTATTGATAAACTAGTGTAAGATTTTCTTCTCCTAACATTGATCATTGGTCACTGATCACTGGTGTTGGGATAGGGTGGATAAGTAAGACACTTGAACTTGTAAGCCTTTATTCTGTTCCTCTTAGCTGTTTTTTTTTTAATGTCTGAAAGAGTTTGTTTACATCTATGTCTAGAGGTTTAAACTCAGTATAAAGAAACAAAGAAATAAAACATGTCCATTCATCCAGGATAATATAATCATACTCGTGACATTTAACTGTCTAATAGCATTTTCAAGCTATTTTGCTTTTAAATGCAAATTGTACCTTCATGGATTGTCATTCTAACACTGTTACCTGGCTCAGAGACACACGCGGATTTAAAATGTCCATTTCAGTTGTCATTTGAAAACAACTCTTTTTCACAAGGTTTTGACACTAATAGTAGTCAGGGAAGCATTTGAGTATAAGAGAACACTTGAATTTTCTCTTGAGTACGAGAGTGTGTGGCCTCTGGACACATATTCTCGTATCATTGGGTAAAAATAACGATGGATCAGTATGAGAGGCTGGGGGGTCTCTTAGGCTAATTCACTAGGAGTTAGCATCGTGACCAGACAGTTTATACAAACATCTTGTCTCAGAAAGAGCCCAGTGTGCTGGATGTTTGTGGTGAGCTGTTTTTCTGCTCCCTTCTCCGGTTTAAAACAACACATATTTTTAAGTAGTTTCATTCAAGTCACATGATGGCTGTTTCTCCAGAGGAAAATCCCAGGCCAGGGTCAGCAGGTGGGTTGCAGATTAGGGACGGTGTACGCATGCTGACAGCGGTACTTGAGAGCTACCCGGAGCCTCCTCCACCTTCCTCCATGGGGCCACCGGGGGCCTGTCAGTCACTCCCAGCCACTGCTGCTGTAATTTAGCTAATTCACTGAAACCATGGTTTTGAAAGGCAGTAAAACAAACAGTCAACATCCATGTAGAAGGTACATTTAATATATGAGATTAGACACATTTAGCTTATGATTTAAAAAAAAAAGGGGGTCATACGTTTCATAGTTCTAAGTGATTAGTTTTATGCTGCTTTGCAAAGTAAACTCAGTGTGGAGGTCATAATGAATGAATCCCAAGATGTTTACCAAACCCCCAAATTAAATTGCATTCTTAATTGTTTTGCAAATACATTGGCTTACCTAATTAAATAGGAATGACTCTATGTTGCTATAGAGGATAGAATACTGAAGCCTTTAGGACTCATTTCAAATTAGCTATTCTGCTTGATTAACAAATTTGGCCCATTCAGGTTTTTTGGTACTGTGAACTAATGTCACACTTTAAGGGACTAATGAAACAAAAAATTTTTTAAAGTTATGCAAAATATTATTTTTAGAATTATATATAAAAAAACATTTATTTTGGAATTCCGAATTTTGGAATTTAAAAAAATCACAACTTTTCTCGTGCATTTTGAAGAAATAATTAAAAATAAATTTTAAACTGCTTTTTACATAAAAAACAAGAGAAAAAATTAATTTATATACAAAGGGTCATCATAAAAATATCAGGAGAAACACATAGCAGTTTATATTTTGAAATCTTGATAATCGTAAAATTAAAAAACATTTGAACATGTGTGTAAACATTCCCATATGAAACTATACCCTATAGGAATATAAAGTACAAATAGATCTTCTTGTTGTCTTCATAGATTACTGGGATTTTTTCATGTTGTTTTATAATCTAAGATTATATTTGAAAACATTTGGGGAAATGATAGTGTGGAATGGGACTTTCGAACTTTATTTATCTAATTAACAATTTTTCCCCAGTCTCTGCACCTCCATGAAGTCTACCCTCTGCTTTTGAAAACACTAAGACTGGTGGCACTGTATACATCTTGTGAAGGGAGTGTCCCAGGTATCTTTGCTTTTAATATAAATGTTTATAATGTAAGGATTATTCAAAAGAGATATAAAAACCAACAATTTTTCTAAGTTTTGTAGCCACTATCTGTTTTAATTGTGATTCTAAGTGCTTCTGAGGATGGTTCTTGGGCTGCAGTGTCAGCATACTACTCGCTTAGAAGGTATTTTTCCTTCCAGAGTTTCAGATGAACTCGCTGATGGCCGGATGGTGGTATCACTGGGGAGAGTCTGGGCATCTGATAGTCACCTAGTGACAGAACGAAGGCAGCTGGTATTTGTGCTATTTACAAAGAGGCTATAAGATCACTGGTTAATCAGTTCATTATTTTTTTATTAAGGGAAAAACATGTTAAAGCAATGAGAAATAAATTTACTTCTGAATTCCAGGTACTAGGTATCTCCACTTTCAATTCTTACAGTCATTTCCTAACACTGAGTTTTCTGAAGGAGAGACCCTTTTTTTTTTTTTTTGTATTTGAATTATGTGACTTGATGGCATTTTTTTCCCCCAAGGGACACTAATTCTTAGAAATTTGAAGGCCTGAAAAACAATTAGACAGTTTGCTCTTGCTGTTGTTTTATTCCCCTTCTGAGGAATTTCTAAATTTTTCATTAAAAACAAAAATACTATAGAAAGCTGTTTCATGGCAACAAAATGTCCCAGGAGGAATCAGCTGAGATCACTATAAGAAAGTTTCCTTTTACTGCTAAATAGGATGGGGAAAATTTCAATCACCAGAACTCCTCTGGGGAAAAATTATGTGTTTGGAAAAAAATCAAAACCCAAACCCAAACCAAAACCAAAACACATATACTCAAATAACAAAAAACCCAAATGGTCTTCTAAGAAAGTGGATTTCATTAACCAGAAGTTTTTTGTCTTGTGGGATTGCTTGACAAGCTGGGTATTGGAATTAGCAGCTAGGACACTGATATATTGCTCTAAAAAACAGGGTGTGGGTAGGAAAAGAATAAGACACTCCCAAGGAAAGGGAAACTTTGAAAGGGAGGAAAAGAGAAATGAGATTGTAGACTGCAGAGGGTAAAAAAATAAATCAAAACCTTCAGTGCAGCTTGACTGAGCAGGGACATATTGAAACCTAATAAGGCTTTTAAGTTGTTTACTGAGATTACTGAGAATTAATAGCACCTTCTTCATTCCCTACTTCAGTAAATGCTGCATTGCTTGTTAAAATTTGATTGAATGAATTCTTTTGGGTAAAATCAAATAGGCATGGCGTTCTGGATGTGGGTAAATACAGCAGCAACAGGACCTGACCTTGGGGAGGTGTACCCCTGATGCTGGGGTCACACAGGAGCATGCCCTTTTCCTAGCAGCAGCACATTTTTATTTAAGGTGCACAGCTTTTTTGAGGAAGTGACATAGCAATGATCTTGAAGTGTCCTTTTTTCTTCATGTATAAAATTACACAGCAAAGCTAGTTTCTAAATATAGACAAGCATTAAATAACAAATAAAGATGAACATTCAAAACCGAGAATTGTACCCCTATAACCTGGAAAGTTATTTACATTCCAGCTGGATTTATAAGGGTGGGATATGAATAGTTAGGATTCTCAATTTCCATAGGTTTGCAATAGATTTGATATAGGATAATTTTAGACAAGTACAGAAAAAGTAGATTCAGGTTTTGCTTTGGTTGTATGATCTGTGGAAGTCCAGCCTTAGTTTTACAATGTGTGAAATAAAGAATGTGGGTCAGTGACCCCTAGGGTCCCATTCAAATCTAGTGCAATGAGCTTATCATTAGAGAAAGCTACTCATTAAGTGACTATAAATGTTGCTTTGATTTTGGGCATGTTGTATTAGGGACGGAACTCATGTTCTTCACCTGAGCTACATCCCTAGCCATTTTTTAAATATTTAATTTTGAGACAGAGTCTCATGTCTCTAAATTGCAATCCTCCTGCCTCAGCCTCCAAGAGTGCAGGACTACAGTCATGTGCCACCACATCTAGCACTTTGAGTTTTTTAAGGTCTTAACTTTCCAAATAGCTTATATGTCCATGAAATACTAATAAGGCAAACTCACAGGCAACCCTTAGTTTTACATTTATCTTCTAGCTGCAGTGTGGTGCTTCTTTTGCTTTTTTTCTTTCTTTTTCTTTTAAAGAGAATAAAACCAAACCAAACAAAACAGAATAAAGCTGATCAGAAGAGAACAATGAAAGTGACACAGGACTTCAAAACAAGATAATAGGAAATCAACAATGGGTATTGTAATGTCTCTTGTTTTCTTCAAAAAAGCTGTCCATACCATCAGACATAATAAAATCAAACAAAATAAAACAGAGTAAAACCAATCAAAACAAAAGAATGAAAGCGTTACAGGACGTCAAATTAAGGCAATAGGAAATCAACAATGGCTACCATAATACATTCTGTGGTCTTCAAAATAGCTGCCAAAACCATCAGACACAGTAAAATCAAATAGACCAAGACAGAATAAAATCAGACCTAACAAAAGGGGACAGCACAAGCAGGGAGAAACAGCCCCTGAGCATCCACCGCCATCTGAAGGCAGTATGGTACTTTTAAAGTCTAAGTATATTCTCTTTTCATTGGGATTTGACTTTCACAAAAGCATTACTTTGTAAATGGAAATGTAAATCTAAGTAATGAATACAATAGTTAGAAATGCTAAGCTATGAAGTCAATAGTATTGACAATGAACCAGTTGTGATGACAATAATAATAGCAATAAATCTAATAATAGCAAATCTTTGTACTAAATGCACCCTTCCTTTATGATAAAGAGCTATTAAACATTATGACTATTGAAAAGTGATTAAGTTAATTGGGAAATTTCTTAATTTTTCAATTACAGAAAAAATGTGGAAATAATAGCTGATTTGTTCATTCTTTCACTTATTTATTCATTTTGTAAGGGAATACATTGTTAAAAAAATTCTAAAAGTCTCTTATTTTCCTGAAGCTTATAGTTTAACAGACAGGTCAGATATTTATCAAACAAATACCCAAAAAAATGTAAAATTGTCTCTGTAATGTTAGAAGCATTTTACCCTCCAAGGGACATGGATGACTTTTGTGACCAAGTGGTATCTCCATTGTCATCTTCACAAAGAGTCGGGGTCCATGAAGAACAGAGAGGAAGGATGGGCCACAAATCAGACTGCACAAGAGTTTTTGTGGCCTGGGAAGACCAAAAGGGGCATCACGACAAAAGGCTCCAAAAGAAGGCAGAGACTGGACCTTTCATGGACTTGTAAGCTATGTCACAATGATCTGTCTGCATCATGAGAAGTGCATAAAGTTACTAAACAATGGTTTTTACTAGCGTGGGCTGGTGGTATGGGGGCCTGACATTATATTATCATTGTTAAAATTGTAAAGATTGGGAAACCAGAGGGAAGGAGGTCACTCTGCATGTGGGTTAGGTAAGATAAGAAATGATTGCAGAAATCCAGGAGAAAGTTCATAACAGGTTAAACAAGAAAAGTGATGGTAGAAGTAAAAAGAAGTGACCATCTTTTCAGGGTTGAGAGAGTGATCGGGTTTTTCTTGGTAAATATCTAGCAGGGTTTAAGTCAATTTCATCAAGCCAAAGGCATTGACAATTCCCATTCTGGAATGGAGCTTGCGTCTTTTCTCACACTGAAACTCTTGGTAGTGTAGGAAATGGAAAGAGTTCTTGGAAACTTTCCTCTTCAGTCCATTGTGCCTTCTTCCCATTGGCTCTTGACATTGGAGTTGTGATTGAGTGGTCTCTGGATGGGTTTGCATAACAGTTGAGAAGTAACCTGGCACAGAAAGACACTGCCTTTTAAGGAGACTTACTGACTCCTGGCATTTTCTGGTATCTATATCCATTCTGACCACTGCAGCCTAAGGTGGGTTTAAATCGTCAGCTCTGTATAGCCTCAAGTGTTGATGTTTTTGGAGGTGACAGAAACCCTTGCAAACATTCTCTTTTGTGCCAAACCAAAGCTGACGAACAGCTTTGTCCCCTTTACCCTCCTGCTAGTGATGTTTTCCCTTGGCAGGGGCACTTCGTTTCCCTTTCATGTAATCATTTCCATCTGTATCTGATAACACGACATTACCCTAAATTATATAAAGTAGGAAGACGTGAGAGAGAGCTTGCTACTGTTCGGGCTGTTTTTATCCAGAACTGTCCTTAGAGAAAACTTTTTTTCTTCCCCCCAGGGAAAATACCTTCATGATTCTGTTGAGTATGAAAAATAGGCCAAAGGTCCTGGTGTCAGTCTAGATGAGAAAGCATGAAAGAGAGAATGAAAGTTGTGTAATGTGACAGGAATTTGAGGTTTTTCTGCTGGCGGCTTTGAAAAAGAGGATAGAAAAGTCGAAGTTAGGAAGAAGGAGCCATAGTCTAGAACCCCACTTTCTTTAGCTGGTGACCGATTTCTATGCATTGAGGGCAGACTTCTAGGAAAAGAAAGAGCTGAAATGTTATACGCAGTTTTCAGCTCTGTGCTGAAATTGTTCTAATCACCCTCAAAGTTTCAGTGAGGTCTAGTGTGCAAAACAACTTTGTCTTATGACCGAAGGAGAGAAGAGGTCTTGTCTGTGACCAGGTGTCTCACACAGGAGAGGAAAGAGAGGTTTCATGAAGGGATGGGGAGTAGAGAGTGGAGAATTGAGGCAGAAACAAAAATTCCCATGAGAAGCAATGAAAAATTTGAGTGCACCCTCCCACCCAAGGCTCAGAAATCCTGAGACACATTAAAGAGAACACTGTGATGTCACACTGGAAGGCTAGAGAGTTTAGGGCGGCCTTGGCTATGATTGGCTCAGATTTGTTTTACCTGTGGGATGGGTGCTCCCTGGACCCCAAACTACGTTCAATCTGATGGATGAGCAGTGACTTATGAGGGCACTGGGTACAGATATAGAACATGGGTCCCATGACATTGGGTATATATATTTGACTGGTAAACTGACTCTTTTTTCAATGCCATTATTATAAACTTTCTTAAATCCTTGCCAATCATTGTAAATCTTCTCTGTTTGTGTTATTATGGAGGTTTCAATTTTTTAAAAAATGAATTTGTGGTACTCAGAGAACACTGGATATCCTTAATGTTAGTGCATGCACACATTAATTGGAAAGTTATTTCAATAACTATTATTTTTCTTTTACAGATGAAGAAGATAAAGTTTAGGGAGGATGAAATTTATCCCAGATTGCACTGCTTATGTTTTACAGAAACACAATTTGAATCCAAGACCTTTGACTTCAAGTCCAGTGTTTTTTATTATGACAATTTTTTTTGAATATATTGCAATTTAAAAGCATTAGAGAGGAATTCTTTTCATATGGTGATTTTTCCCTAAGTACCAAAGACCCCTTCCAGGCAACCATGGGTAGAGAAGAATGTTAGGTGTCTGTCTTGATGATCTTGCTATAGTTTATAATGGTTTCTTTACAACTATAGAGTAACAAATGATGAAATAAGGAACTAAGAACCATTGGAGTTCTTTAATTGGGACTGTGTGGTCATGTCCAGTTAATTTTTCCCCAGTAGGTAAATAATGTATCATTTTAGAGAATTGCAAGGACATTCTCATCATAAGTAGTACTTAGGACTTACAAGAGCTTAGAGGAACAGCTTTTCAATCTGGTAATGGGTTTTACATGCATTCACTTCCTGTTGCTCCAGGAACTCAGTGAAATGCTATTTGTTCCCTTGAGAAATTATGTTAGATCTCTACTTTGATAAGATACTATATATATATATATATATATATATATATATATATGCAGGTTTTCACTTATTTAACATAGTTATTCCAGGGAAATGAGAACAAAGCTGTAGATTTTGCTAAATCTTGGCATTATTCCCAGCTTCATAGCTTGTGAATGACCTAAGAGATCACCTCCCCCAGCCCTTTTCTCTACTGTTTGCGATGTTTAAATAATTCAAAAACTAGCATTTTCACTGTTCTTAAACACTGCAATTTACCTTGGTAACTCAAATCTCTGCAAAACCATACTTGTTACCTCAAAATGCTTCTTTCCATTCAAGTGAAATCAATCTTTCCCATCTCTATCTGACAATTTCAGTACAGAATTGTGTTGTTTCTAGTGAAGGCAAGGCTCGGAGGCCAGCCTCCTCTTTGTGAAGATGACTTGTAGTTTCAGTATTAGGTCAGCACTCAACTAGATGAAGTAATTTCTTTTTGTTTTTCTTTTTGTTTTTCTTCTTCTTTCTTTCTCTCTCTCTCTCTCTCTCTCTCTCTCTCTCTCTCTCTCTCTCTCTCTCTCTCTCTTTCCAAACAAACTTTTGTTTTCTTGGTCCAATTTTCTATTCTTACATTGATGAACCTCTTTTAGAATTTTGTCTCCATCCATTCTACTTTTTTAAACTAAAAACCAAGATTATATGTGGCCATGAGTTGGTCTGAACACAGCTGAGGCCAAATAATTTTTTGCGCTCTAATTCTGGTGTGAACTAAAAATACAGAGTTTTCATACTTCGTTTAGAAATGACCTCAGTTAGTGTTTTAGGTAGTGCCTTTGCCTATCGTGAAAAGGTTGGAAGCTGCTAACGAGGTTCATAACTATTCATTTTTCTTATCTAACAGTATTTATTAAATTCCTAGTGTGTGTCAAATAGTGTTTTAGAGATTTGGGATACATTAGTGAACACAGCAGGAATCTCTGCTTAGATCTTACATGATAAGTCTGTGACACATATATCATATTCCATGTATTTATGGTCTTTGTTAATTGTATATATGATCTGTAACACATGAGAGCATCTACATATTCTAGAAAGGTCTTCATTCTCACATCCTTAGAAATTGGGGAAGTCAGAGAATGGGGAGTCCCAGCACCTGACTCAGGAGACAACAAAACAAAGGATATGTGTTTATATTAAACATTACCTACATAGTGTCTACTTGCATTGTGACAATGTATATATTCATTGGGCATTTAATGGTACACCTGGTAATTCATCTCCTTTGCATGATACTATTTCTGTAGAAAAAAATGTATTTTGTATCTCAAGCAAATTGACTTATAATTAATGTTTAGAATGTATAATTTGGGAATTGTCCGTGCACCATATAAATCCATATGGAGTGTGAGTATGGAGTATATGCATATTTAGATATTCATTCACACTGATACAGCAAAAACAAGAGAGAAGCTATTTATTAAATACACATTTATAGTGTACCTCCTCTCTATAAAATTTGATAGTAGGTTTTCATTAAGTAGGAGAAATGAAGAATACATAGTAGAGAGAGGATGAGAAAGGTTGTTTCCAAATTTGACTTGGATGTTTAGTATGTTCGTTGGTTTATATCTCGAAGAAGTCACTTACACTTTTGAGCTTAAATTTTCTTATGCTTAAATATTTGTAAAATAGATGCTAAGTTGTAGTATTTGCTGCTGTTAAATAAGATGATAATGAGATAACATATATGAGTCATGGCGGGTTCTTAATAAATGTGTATTTTAAAAAAATTAGTTACAGTTTCTGCCTAAAGGAAGAATAGAACACATGAATACATAACTGTTGTAACAGGCAGAAAGAGACATAGCTAAACAGTAACTGGGTGATTATTGGGTTGTGAAAATGGGACCGGAATGAGAAGACTTGCTGGAAAAATAGGCATCTGAACAAGATGGTTTACCTAGGAGGAGTTGGATACAATTAGTTTAAATAGAAACCAGATTCTGAGTGAGGTGGGATCTCAATTAGCACATACTGGGAACTTTAAAGAGTTTAGTTTAGCTGTCTAGCTTATTTATCCTTTATGTTGAGGATATTACATGTGTGTTGTTATCTATGTCATCTCAGTGTGTAATATGTGATTTAAGATAATACCTTTTGCTTTGAGATCAGTCAGTTCACTCAGACTCCAAAAGGAAGTGATTTTCTATCTCACTTTCTAAGTTCTAACGTACTTGAAAATGTAAATTCAGAAGAGTTACCTGGCTCCCAGCTTTCAGGTTTACCCTATCTTTGCTTTTCACTCTAATGGGCATAATTACACACACCCAGCATGCATGCATATACACACACATTTAAAAGAGAAATATACTCTAAAATATTCATTAGGTTGATATAGAAGAAGAATCTAGTGCTTTAAAGGTCATAAGAGTTTGTAAAACATGCAGTAAATGTACATAACAGCCTCGTGGGCTAGTTCCAGGACCCATTTGTCTTAGATATAGGGAATACACTTTTTGCTGTCTTCTCAGCCTCATATGGCACAATTCCACCACTGCCCCTCACCAGACACACATACACACGTGTCACAAGCCTCTGGCCACACCAGGCTGGTTAGATGCCTGGGACCTGTCTGGCTAGCTCATGCGTCTATACCTTTAGACAGATTTATCTCTCTTCTGGGAATGCCAATCCACCTCCCTCTTGGTTGCTTAGGGGACCAACCCCTCCTTCCTGAAAAACTCAAATGCAGTTTTTCCGTAAAGCAGTCTCTGATGTCTGCAAGAAGGAGCAGTGCTCTATGCTACCTCCGTGCCACTGTTTAAGACTTATCTATGACTCCTTACTGTAATTAATTTTTTTCTGACCATCTTCCTTATTGTGCTGTGGGATCCCTCAAGGGAAGACTTAGGCTTCAATACATTCTTGTAACATCTAGACTCATGTAGGGAATATTAGAAAACATTAACTGGTTAAATAAATAAAATTTGAAGTGATGTGGGGCCTGACTTTTCTACTCCCAGAATGATTGAATTCAGTCAAGCACACTATGGGATAAGCCGATAAAGTGGAAAATGTAGGAGTAAGGGTGAGAGGAAAAACAGTGCTTTTGATCTGTGTTCTAAAGGCTGTTTTGCAGAAAAATTATCCAACTTCTAAGAGAGGTTGTTAGCCATGGCTGGATATCGAATGTACCTAGAAGATTTATAAAATGATGCTTGGGTCTCCAACGTACAGAGTGATTTAATTGGTGATCAGTGTGTCCCAGGTATTAGCTCTAATGTACAGGCAAAATAGCCTCACAGTTCTATGCTTTGCAGCCTTTTGTAATTCCCTGAATATGAGACCAATGTGAATAGTAACATGGGCATACAGTGTGTGTGTGTGTGTGTGTGTGTATGTTTACAAAGTTATACAATTCCCAAGAGATTCTTGGTCAAAGAAATGGATTAAAGATAGCCATGTTGGGAAGATGCTTTTGAATTTAATGTTTTTAAGTTTTGAAATCCAAGTCTAAATTAAATTAGGCCAATGTTTCTTAAGTATATTTACAAATAGCCCACCCAAAGAGGTCATTTTGAAGTCAAACACTCCTATAAGTGAATTTTCGAAGTCCTTTAGCTTTTGCTTGAAAGTTGATTCATTTTTAAGCTTCTAATTTTGGACTAAACACACAAGTAGATTATCTAGATAATTGAAGCCAAATCTATTTTAGGCTCCAATTATCTCTATTACTTCAGGTGAAAGGGAATCTTTACTTTGAATTATTTAGCTAATCAAGGACAAAGAACGGTTTTTGTCTGTTTTCTCCAGATAATTTATAAGTGTCATTGTAACTTTAATGTCTTCATTTTCAGAGGAAAATATAGGCAACACAGCACTGTGAGGGGAACATCCGCTTGTAGCTACCTAGGTAGTTAGTACTTATGTTCCCTGGTATGGAGTTTTTCTGACATTTAAGAAGGGAATTTATGGAACTAATGTAGAAAAGTTGCTTTTATGCAGAAATATTGGCTGCATAATCCCATATTTTAATCCTAGATCCAACTGAATATTTTGAACCTCAGCCAAGATTATCCAAATTGCCCAGCACCAGTGATAGGTTCTGATTCTCTCCCCTTCCACGGGAGCCTGGAATCTCTTGGCACCAAGACTAGGTTTACACTGAATCAAAGGCTGGGGACTCTGAAATGCCCTGGCAGGACAGAATTATTTTTATTTCTATTGTTGTGTCAGTGTGGAATGTATGAGAACATTTTTCTTTCTTTATTTAAACTTTTCACATAGTGGGAAAAGCCCCTTGGAGAAACAGTCCTCATTTCAAAGGGCACTAGAGTAAAAAAAAAAAAAAAAAAACAAGTGTTTCCTTTCTTCACTTTACACTCCAATAAAGGAGCAAAAAGCCATGAGAACTCACTGTAATATATGTTTTTCTATCCTTAGAATGCAATACAGAGGATATTCATCTCGGATACATCTACAGTGAAAATGCCAAGAGATCCTGATTGTTATACTTGTAAGAATCCTAGTAGGAGTATGGCGATCTCTGACTGGAGACCTTAAAAAAATGAAAAAGGTATCTGTGGGAACAATTCATGTCACAGCACAAAGTGCTAAATATGTGCTTAGTACTGGTAATATTGCAATAAAAGTCTAGTAAAGCAATCTGAAATTTTATTTTTAGATACCACTTTTAATTAAAAACATTCATATGTCTTCTCTAAATTCAGTATAAAAATATGAAGTGATGTAGGTTGCTTACTTTTTACATGGAGTCATGTTCGAAAGAGGATATTTTTAACTCTCATTTTCTGAAACACAATGACTCACCAAGAATTGGGAAATCCGTAGCTACATAAATTGAAATTGAGCTCTTTCTCTACATCATTCTCAGTTTACTGGTGTCATAGATTGTATTAATAAATTTTCTAATATTTTAAACCTCTTATTCCCTGTGGTTTTCATGTATTTCTGTCTGAGACTTGGCTAATGGGGTCTGGTTGTTGACAAGACATGGAAGCGGTTTTGGTTTCTGTGATCTTCGATATCATTTCTAGGGACCTTCCTGTGTACTCATTTCCTGCCTCCTCTCAAGGAGAACCAATCCTGATAAAGAGTACAGTCACGGTGATGTGATGTCAGCAAAGATTAGGTGTAGCATATCGGAACGGGAGAAAATCCTGTACTTTCCTTTAATGACACATTAACATTAAATTAATGTTAATTTAATGCCGAAGTTGAGAAAAGTTACTGAGTCATCTAATGATCATATTATTGACACTGATGGAGTGCCTTAAATGAAAACCTCCTACTATTATTTCCCAGTCTATTTCCAAGGAAACAGGTCTTTGGAAATAGTGATTCCAGATAAGTTCTTGGCAGCTTGCACAAGGGTGGTGAAGGATGGGCTCATGCTTACGATAAAAGCTAATTTACTGAGTAAACTCTGTGGTAGACACCTTTTAAAGCATTCACATGCATTAACTTTTTAATCCTCATAAACAACCTCATGAGACAGGTCCTGTAACAATCCTTACTCTACTGATGAGAATAGTCAGAGTTTAAATAAATAGCTCAAAGTCAACAGTGAGTAAGTGGAAGAGGAGCTCAAAGTGTCTGTTCCAGCACTTGGCATCATTGCTACTTACCATTGTATGCTTTTCCAGAGGGAGATAGACTCTTTCAGTTCCTGATGTAAAAATATGTCTTAGAGCTCTTACTTAAGGTACACATGTCTGTATAAAATCTGACACCCAAGGACATTTTGAGAGCCTTGAGATTATGTGACATCAAAAGCATTGTAACCCCATAGAAACATTGAAGTTTGGAGAATTGGATTGAAAATTAGAATAAGTTTGCAAAAAAAGAAAAAAAAAAGACTTTTCCCTTTTAGATGAAAAATTGACTAAAAAGAAATTAAGAAAAATATTGCTGTCTTCCCAGAGATCATGAGAATATGATTTTGGAAACTGAATAATAACATACAGGACTATTTAGAAGACAAAGTTGAGGTCAAAATGCAATGCCTTATGATTTCATTTTATTTTAGAAATTGTACTTTCTCCAGAAAGAAAAATCCTGTTAACTTGAGAAAATACATTTTTTAATATGAAGGTCCAGTCCTATGTACTTTGCTCAAATCCAGGAGAACTGCACTTCCTGAACCATAAAATCACAAAGCAGTCAGTCCAACTGAAAATGTGGTCTTATGATAAATAATTAGATTGTAAAGGAGAGAAAATATAATCTGACAGCAGGCATTTTAAAGCTTATTTTTTGCATTATAGAGTTTTGCAATGCAGCTTTGGGAAAACTTGTGTTTGGAGAAATATCAGGAATGACTCTAAATCCTAGTTTTTAACAATTCCACGGGTTTTCCAAACAAAGTCTGTGTTTTAACATCTGTGAAATAGATTAGTTACAAACACAATAGTTGAAGCACTTTAATGTTTCAATGGTATCTGTGTGTTTTGTTTTTGATTTAAAAGGTTTTATTTTTTGGTTCTACCTAGATAGGTGCTATCCATTCAAGTAACTAAGTTGAAAATTTGAGCTGCTATTATATTTTGACTGTGACACACAGTTGCTGGAAAATTAGATTCTTTGTGATTTGAATAAGGTTAGAAATTGTAATTAGAATGTTTTATTGTTTAGTTACCTTGCTTTCCTTTGTTTTGATCTCTTTTTTTTTTTTTTTTCAGTTGGACAGTTGTTTGAAAATATCCAACTAAGTTAATGCAAGTTGGTGGAAATGTATGAATTGAACTTTCTATGTATTAAGTAAGTTGAGGGACTCAACATTGAAATATAAAATTTTTGTTGCTTTTTACCTTGAAAAAAGACATAAAATTATTTTTTGCTTTCATTTAGACAAGCACACCATTTCTCATTTTTGAGTCATTCCCGCACTGTTCTCACACATTGTTTGCAGACTACCACCTACGCTAGTATTTACTAGATATTTTAAAATTGACTTATTTTTATGCCTAACCTTATTTTAAGAAACATCAGTGAAATCACGGATTTCATGTATTACCTTTACATATTTTTTCATTAGTAAATTTAGTACTTAAAATTTAAAATGTTCTACCCTGGTATGACCTAAACATCAATTATAATACTAATATTCAGGTGAAAATAATCTTTTTCTTTTTCTTTTTCTTTTTCTTTTTCTTTTTCTTTTCCTTCCTTCCTTCCTTCCTTGCTTCCTTCCTTTCCTTCTCTCTCTCTCTGTGTCTCTCTCTCTCCCCCCTCCCTCCCTCCATTTTAGAGCTTGTAAATGGTGGACTGACCTGGAAAGTCACCACTCAGCTAAAATTTCTCAATCATACAGAAATAAGGATGTCTTTCTGCCAAATGCAAACCTCTGAGCCAGTTTCAGCTTTTGGTTATTCTAGGCAGGTTTGCCCTAACTCTACCACTTACTTTCTCTTCTGCAGAGGAAAGTATAACAGATTGCAAGCAAGGTAACCTTGGTTTTCTGTATTTTTAAGAGTAAATCATTTACAAACTCAGTACTTTAATTATGAGTAGTAAAAAACAATTTCCTTGCAACACACCCCTCCACTGATTGCAACACCCTGCTTGAGAGCTCTGCTCTACAAATTAAAAGGCACTGCCAGAATTTTTGTTTCTGTTTTAAATTTGCATTCAAGCAATAGTGTGGTTGACATTATTTTTTAAAACTTCCAATGACTGTTTTGATGTTATTCCCTTCTTTAATATTCTCTTTTACTTTAAAACACTATTTTAATCTCATGAAGTTTTTAAAAGAACTAAACTGAGACTTTCAGGCAACCTTACTGATTATTATGGAGTTTCTTCTTGGTAACTAAGATAATTAATGTAGGGTAACCAACTAGTTTCAGGTTGCCTAGGATTTTTTTGGTGCTAGCGCTAAAGTCCCTCACTGTAGGAAATCCCTCAGCTCTGGGCAAATAGGACAGCTGGTTATTCTAAAACAGGCTGACAGAAATTGAGAATATTGTCCAGAAGTAATTTTAGCTGTGTTTCTATATTTAAATGTGCTGAAATCTTGAACTTCAACGTAATGATCACAGCTAAAAATTGGCAAAGGAATGTCTCTGTTGTTCAACTTACTCATTGTCTAAATTGTTGCAATAGTGAGGTATGGGAGACAGGCATCTCAGTCATGTCATTGCATTGCATGAGACGGCTCCCCATTCATTTTAGAGAGAAGTCCAAAGTCTTGAAATAGTCTCATCTAGCCTTGCTTGACGTAGTCCAATAGTTCTCAAATTTTATTATGGCAAGAGCAACCTAGAAAATTAATTTTTAAAAGCAGCTTCCCATATCCTTGGTTCAAATGGAATGAATCTGAAGAGTTGCTAAAATCATCTTATAAAAAATTACTTCAAGTAATTATGATTTAGGTGGGTCCTTGGATCATGTTTGGAGGAAAACCAACTTATTTTCTAATTTCTTATCATTCTCCTCTTGCACTCAGCTTTCCGGGTTTATGACAATTTATATAGGCTTTTCACTGTTACAAGCCAGGCTTTCTCAAATCTTTCTCCTCTATCCTTGTGGGTCAGTCAGATTTCTATCTAGACATCTTTTCCCTGGGAAAGCTTTGCTAAAGCTCCTGTTAGGGTTTTCTTCCCCATTATCTTCCATTAAAACTCTGTCTTCTCTAGGCAAGTGCATATGGCATGGTATTGTAATTGTGTATTCCTTGTGTGCTTCTTCCATTAAACTAAGTTTGGTGCCTGCAGATACCTCTCATTTATCTTATTTATATTTGTGGCCCTAGCTACTGGTCTGTGTTGAGCAGATGTTAAGAGATCAGGATTATTTATTGAGTAATTAAATTACTTTATTAGTGGGTAGATAGATATAAAATCCCCCGTGAACTGGAAGGTAGATATATCTATTGTTGGGCTGACCCCTTGCACAGCCCTATTGATTATACTGATTGATATGATTGGGGCAATTTGGGTCTTTTCTAAAAGAGTAGTGAGCAATTTGATAGTGGAGAGGAGTGCAGGGCTGCCTGAGAGGGAGGCATGGGAATGAGAATCTGGAGCTAAATTCCTCTTCAGCTGGACATGAAGAAAGGGTCTGAAGCATGAATTAAAATAGGAGTAGTGGCCAGGCATGGTGGCTCACGCCTGTAAACCCAGCACTTGGGAGGCTGAGACAGGAGGATTGTTGTGAGTTTGAGACCAGCCTGGGCTACAAAGTGAGCTCAAGGCCAGCTTGAACGGCATAGTGAGACCCTGTCTCAAAAAGACAAGGGCCGGGGATCTAGCTCAGTGGCCTAAGCACCTGCCTGGCAAGCGCAAGGTCATGAATTCAATCCCTGGTGCTGCAAAAATAAATAAATAAACAAAATAAAATAAAATAGGAGTAGTGGTAGTTTAATCCAAATCACAATGTTCAATGGGCAGGTCTGATGCGATCCAGCTATGGGGCTGGGAAACAGGAACTCTCACCATACACACACACTACCCCATACCATAAACCACACACACAATGCACAGACACCCACGACACGTACACATTCTACATGCACACCATAATACACCACATGCGTATGCATACCACATACCAGACACATGCAACACATACAGACCACACACAAACACCACAAACACACCTATCTCACTCCATACGCTACACATCATACATAAAAGTCTGCCTCTTTCACGACTGTGAGGGACATAGCTCGTCCCTGAGGGCCCTGAGGGATGCGAAAGCACTACAGTGCTGAGCTCTTATAAGCCCCTGTTCCTTCTAGAAATTCTATGAAAAATCCCAAAGAGATTTGGTGGAGGTGTTGAAAGGAAGGCTGTGAGCTGAGATCTTGCATTAATAAATTAGGGCTGAGCACTCTTATAGCTTCAACTTTGTGAAAATGGAGCGTTTGAGTACGATTGAAGAATAAATCCAACCCCACTGTTTAGACAAAACCCATCATCAAACTTCAGCCTCGGCTTGCCAAAATGAGACCTTCTCATCAGAGCGGACTGGGAGAGATGAAATAGCTGAATTTTAACACTTTATTGGTTTATGGACTTTGTATGTAAGTCATTTAACAGGAAAGACGCCACCATTCTTTTCCAGTCCTTGGGAAATTTTTACGGACCACAGTCCCATGTGGAATTTGTTTTAAATGACTAGCGCCGGCCTTGCTGGTAGTGACAGAGCACGCTGCATTAAACTGTGTGGAGCTCTTCTTAGCCTCTCAGGAAATGGTGAGAGGAGAGGCGCAGCTGATTTCAGCCTGGGAGAGTTTCACAATTGCATAGACAGAGCTTCAGTATGAACTCTGCACATTTACTTAAAACAGTGTTAACATCCCCTGGCAAATGGTCCTGTTTTGGTGTGGGGCAGTATTCAGATGTGCTTCTTGAGCAGCTTTGTCGGTTAAGCACCTTACCCCAGTAACAAGAGGAAAACTTAGTAGCTCTGTAAAGTTTGCTTGAAACACCTTAAAACTAGACAGACAAAATAAGCACATGAATAAATAATCATGATGGGCATTTCCTAAAAGGAAGCAATGTCTACTAGTCTAAAATTCAGAGCTTCCCATTAGTGGATGTCTGGCCAACGTATATATAACTTTTCTAAAAACTTTTGGTAGCTTTGGTCTTTACTAGTTGTAAATTGTTATTTTTATTGCTACTCAAAATAGTAGACTGTCACATTGGATCAAAAAAAATCAATCTAATTGGAAAGGTAGACAGGCCAATTGGCAGTAGAATAATGTATATATTTATTTTAAAGATCACACATTTAAAAAGAGCAGGAGAGAGAGGAAAGTGTAAAGGTAAAGTTACCATAACTTCACAGTTTTAGCACCAATTATATTGAACATTTGAGTGATACCAGAACTCTCATAAATGTAGAAGGCCAGGGAAAGTTTATACTTCACATTCAATTGAGAAGTAGAAAGAGATGCCAACTGTTGTGAATGGAAACTCCAGAAAACACAGAGTTAAATGGTTTCAAAGTCTGGTTGGAAACTAATACGAGGACTGCCTGTGGTTGGTTTGATTTCTAGCAGAAAGGGCGTGACACAATGATACAGTTCTCAAGACCACAACCTAGGTGAATTACAGACAGAGAATCTGGCTCACAAAAGACCCCTGGGTCCAAATGGTTATATGTAAGTTAGTTAGTGAAATGGATAAACGGAAGTTTTGAGACAAGTCCAGTTAACTGATTTCTACTTCTAAAGCTACTATACCCAACCATTATGTAATCTAGTACCTTGGAAGAAAGTGTTGCCTATTTCCAAGCTTAAGCCAAAAGTTGGGGTTGCCAGGCAGGATATGGAGCTAAACTGATATACTTTACCAAAAAATGAACTTAGGAAAGTAACCAAGTGTCACACTATGAACACATTTAATGAATCACTCTGAAAATATTTAAACCTTCCTCAAACTATAAGGCCCCCACCCTGCGGTTCTGGGGATTGAACCCACATCCTTTGTGCTGAGCTACATTTCCAGTCCTTTATGTATTCATTATTTTAAGACAGGGTGTCTCTAAGTTGCTTTGTTTCCTGGGCTGTGCTTGAACTTTTGATCCTCCTGCCTTAGTCTGCCCAATGGCTGGGATTATAAGTGTGTACCATCATTCCCTGCTCTTAAACTGTGCTCTTTAAAATAGTGCAGTAGTAGCTTTTCTCCTGAAACCATAAATTAATCACCTTGATTTTAAATTTCCCCCATTCCATCCCTACTTAAATTCACCTCTGTAGTTTGCCTAAGTGTTGGTAGGAATGGGTTGTTTCTCTCAGATATATGAGGGTTAGAAAACAAAACAGAACAAACAAATCAAAACAAAATGAAAGCAAAGCAAAGCAAAACAAAACAAAACACAGTACACTATGAATCCTCTGTCTTCCATTAATTAGGTGGCTACGGATTTGCCTATGATATGATAAAGATATATATATTTATATAAAGTAATGGAACCTGGTCTGTTATATAAACATTGGAAAAGTTGAAGAGCATCAGAAAGGACCAGCAGTCTTTGTCCTAGCGCTGTTTAGTGCCATCCAACCTAGAACTGAGTTGTTTTGCAGGTCTGTCCTCATAAGTGGAGAAAAAAGTGCACAACTGTGAGAGTTGGGTGAAAATTAGTTCAATAAATTCCCTTGATGTGTGTGAGGCTGTGTCTGAAAAATAGTAACAATTCTTCAAGTCACACTTTTACTTTAAATGCAGATATACTTATCAGGTGGACTGTAATCAACATTTTCAGATAACCTCAGGATTTTGGACTTCATTTTAAACAAAGAAACTGATATTGTTGTTTTGATGCATCAACCTGGAAGCGCCATTAATGTAATCTATCCTCGAAAGGTGAATTATTTTTTTCTTTTTTTTTTTAATTTTGAAAAAAATACAACCAAACAGAGTAAAACAGAGTACAGTCAATCACAACAAAACAATGAATATGGTACATGACTTCTAAACAGGGTAAAAAGCAATCGATAATGGCTACCATAATGCCTCTTGTTATCTGCAGTATACCTGCCCATACCATCAGGGATAAGTAAAATCAAACAAAATACAACAAAATAAAACAGTAAAACAAAAACAAAAACAAAACAAAATAAAC